>NBJL03000750.1:17886-33901 GCA_002087855.3 Entodinium caudatum | reverse complement strand
ATAAAATTAAAAATTAATTCAAAAATATATTAAAAATCTTCTTTTTCTAATTTCTTTTTCTAAAATTTATATATAATAATTAATTTGATTTTCATCACTTAAAATTATGTCTGATATCGAAAAACCTCACGATGAAATTGAAGTAGAGGCCGCGCCAATAATATCATCTGGCTTCCAAGAATACTCGGATTGTGCATATTTGTGCTTTTACATTGATCCACAAATTTATGATCGAGAAAATTTCAAAATAACCAGTAGTATTATTTCCAGTTTGAGTTTCAAAGATTTCAAATTAGAAAACAATTTAGTCGTTTTTTGTGTTTATTTAGAAGGACTATTAAATTATGCATTATCTATATTCAAAAGCACCTATTATTTCAAAATTTCATATAAACATCAAAATAGAACGATATTTTTATGCAATTTCGATTTCACTGTAGAAAAAAATAAAACTAAATTTATATATGATGCTGGGAAACTAGGAAGTATAGCAAGTGATCTTTTTAAAAATCCAAGTTGCTTAGAACAATATAACGCTTTTTGCACTGTATCAAAAAAGTTTGATATTATTTTGGGAAACGCTAAAGAGTTTTTATCAAAAAATTTAGATATGGAATTATTTCTGAATTTGCTCCAGGATAAAAAAGAAGAAAGGGAGGAATTAATGGAAATTTTATCAAATTTTCCTTATTTAAAAGTTAAATACGATAAAAACAGGCCTCTTCCCAAAATAGACTTTGATCCTTTTTCTGCCAATAGATATTATAAAAAATTGCTTCTTTTATATTCGACAATTCAAGATCAAGTTGTTCTTTTAGCGGATTTTAACGAGGACGATATTTCCCGCTTTATAGAATATAATGACACTCAGAAAGATCAACCTATTCTTATTAAAAAAAATATTTTTGACTTTTTTATTGAAAAATCAAAAGATTCAGAATCAATTAGAAAAATATGTCAAAGCGTTGCTTCTATTCCTTTGCTTTTTGATTGCTTAAAAGGTTTAAAAGAAGACCAATTTAATAAAATTAAAAATTTAAAATTTGAAAATTTACCAAGTGAATATTCGATAAATGATAATTTATTGGAATTAATTGAAAAATATGAAGATATCAAAGAAGCTTTTGGAGAAAATGAAATTGATAAGGTTTGGAAGCGATATTTAAAGCTTTGGTATGAAATTAAAGACATTAAAGAATTAGAGGAAGTCATTAATAAATTTAATAAAATTAATTTAAATAAATATTCAAATATAATAAATGAAATAAAATGTGAAGTCATTAATAAAGGAAAAAAATCAATCAAAAAAAAGAGCTTAAAAGGTTTAGATATGTTCACCTTCATCACTGAATATAATAATCTTGGTGATTTCCTATCCGATGAAAATTTATTATCTTTAATAGGTGAAAATGTTGTGTTAGAAGAATTAAATTCCGATGAAAATACTCTCAAGGAATTTAATAAATGTAAATTTTTAGCTAAAATCCATTCTAAATATATTCCTTTTTTTATAAATGGAACTTTAACTCAAGTAAATGATTTCACACAATTTTATTTGTATTTTAAATATATCTTTATTTTAAAAGAAAAAGAAAAAGAAAATGAGGATAAAAATATTATTGCTGTTAAATTAATTCTTAGTCATTTCGTTAAATTATTAAAAAAAATAACAAATATTAAAATAAATAAGGAATTTAAAGATATTGTCCAAAAAGTAATAGTATTATCCCTTATGTATATTCCAGATGGAAAAGAAAATAATTATATTAAAATTATAACAAGTTTAGGAGATTGTGTTTCTTTTTCTAGAGATGATTTATTCAATCTTTTCATAGAAACAATAATTAATGCCAATGTTGGAGAATTTATTTCGCAAGAAATAAAGGAAAAAGTTTCTGGATATATTATTAATACTTTTTATGATGATTTAAATGTCGAAAAAAAAATTGAATTTTTATTAAAAATTAATGATATTGAATTAAAAGAAAAATTAATATTTACTAAATTTCCGAAATTTGAATTTTCTGATTTTTTGGCTTTAGAAGAAAATATTTGCTTTAATTATTTGAAAAATTTTATTGAAAAAGAAATAATAAAGAATGAGGAATATACAAAAAGTAATTATTTTAAGGAATTAATTTCTACTTGCAATTCAATAAAAGGAGCCTTAGAAAAAAAAGAAATTAATTTTTCTATGGTTAATCAATTGAAAGAATTAATTCAAAAACAAAAACTTCCACAAAGAATATATTATATTTGTTTTGGTGACGAAGCGATGAGTAAAAAACTCGAAGAAGAAATTAATATTTATGTTGAAAAATATATTCTTTATAATATTCAACTTGATATTTTAATAACGTTTTTCAATAAATATTATCCAAAATCTAAGAAAGAAGAAATAGATAAATATACTCAGGATCAAGCAAGTTTTAAGGAAGCAAAAATAAATATATGCAATATTGTAATAAATGAAAACATTTGCAAAGATATTGAAATATTTGAAAAATACGAAAAATCTCAATTTTTCGGAATATTTTATAATAATATAGAATGTAAAAACAAAAAATTAAATCCAGAAGAAGAGGAAAAATATAAATTCGAGGAAACTGTAAATATATTTAATAATTGTAAAAAATTATTCGAAAGTCAAGATTTCGAATTAGATTTTCTAGAAATACCTTTAAATAAATTAGAAGACAATGATTCAGGTGATAATTTATTAAAAGAAATAACTTATCTCAAAAATTATTTTGAAATTAAAGAAGCCGATGAAAAACAGATAAAAGATAATCTCATTGTTTACAAAAATAGAAAAAGAATTTCCATAGCTTTGAAATCTTTACTAAATCTTTGTATAAGACTTTCTGTAGAAAATATGGATAAATTCAAAGCAGAAATTGAGAGTTTATCCGAATTCATTGATAATTTAAAAAATTATAAGGAAATACAAGATTTTCTTAAACGACTAAAAAAAATAGACGAAGATGATTTTTTCGAAAAAAATTTCTTTGAAATTTTAATTATCTTAAATGAAAATGATGAATTGATTTCATTCTTAAAAGGTAAAAAAGAAAATGAAACAAGGGATTTAATAGATGGATTATTCGATGAAGAAAATGAAGAAAATTTCACGGTGGAATTAAAGGATATCGAAATTTTAATTAATGTTGTTTGCTTTTTCCAAGAACTTACAAGTAAAACAAAAAATTTAAATATGTTCTTATTTAATTTCCATTCAATCTTTGATAAAAAAAATCAACTCTTTAAAGAAATAGTTTCCAACATTGTTCATGTGAATTCCAAGCTAGATATATTACAAGATTATATCAGAGTCCAACTTGGAAAAACATTTAAATTTTCAACAAATATAGAAAAATTTTTAAACAACGGGATTATTAAAATTCAGAAAATCAAAAGGCCTCCTCCAGTAGATTCGATATTACTGAATTTGCTTTTAGGAAAAGATGTTGTTATATCATTAAAAGAAGAATTATATTTTACAGCTATTATAATAATAGATGGTAAAGAAGAAACTTTTGATCAATTTTTGGAAACAATAAATAGAATTAAATCCAAAAATATATATAAATATGGTAAAAATAAAGAAAATGTTTTAAAAGCCAAAAAAATTGGACAAATATTAGAATCAATTTTGAAAGAACTTAACTTGGATACAAAACAAGAATTCACAGATGAATATAAAGTTGCTGACTTCCAATTTGTTAATAGGGGTATTCTCAAATTACCAAAATTAGAAAAAATTTTGGAAGAACTAAGAAAAAAAAATTTTCAGCTAAGAAACAGAAGAATGAATGAATTAGAAGACAAGCCTGCATTGCAATTTAAATTGGCTTTGGATTTAATTGACTTTGAAGAATTAGAGAATTCGAGAAAAATAGAAAGTTATTTTCCTAACATAAAAGAAATAGAAGAAAACAATAAGGATAAAATAATACATAAAAATATTCAATGTGATGGCTGCGGAATGCACCCTTTAATTGGGATAAGATATAAATGTAAAGTATGTGATGATTTTGATTATTGTGAAAGTTGCTATGAAGCTAATAAAGACAAACATGGTTTAGATATAGACATTAAAAAAAAGGAAGATAAAGATGACAAGAAAAAAGAAACTGATACTAAAGATGAAACGAGTAAAGAAACTCCTGGTAAAGAGCTAGTTAAAAAAGAAACAGAAGGTAAAGATGAAACCAGTAAAGAAAATAAGGATAAAGAGGAAGGAATAATAGAAAGGAAAGTGCATGATTTTAAAAAGATAGAAGTACCTATTGAATATGAAGCTATGCCATTTGTTGTTATGACTTTATTTTGCTCTCAAATAAAAAGTGAATTAAATTACTTAAAAGGATTATTCTTTTATAAAACTACTAAAGATGATTATGAAATAGATATTATGAGATTGTTTAATAAATTAATTCCACCAATTCCTATAATCATTAATTTGAGATTCTTCCTTGAATCAAATGTACCATATTGGTTTAATTTATTATTATGTTATGATAATCTCACAGAAAATAAAATTTTTGCTTTTTGTGTTAGAGCAATAAATTGTAGCACTCACAATTTATTTGTAATTGTTAGACCTGAAGAATTCAAAATTAACCAAGAAAGATTTTTATTCAAAACACTCAATAACTTATTAGAAAAAAGACAAAATAAAATTAATTCATGTATTGTTGTTTTATATATTAATCAAAATTCTCATATTGTCAAGCAATTAAAAAATTTGAAAGAAAAATGTGAATTTCCAGAAGAGCCTCCATTATTTAAATCTATAGAAAATTCTCCTCTTCCTAATTTAGAAAAAAATGATGTTGAAATTGTAACATCAGATTCTCCAAGAGTAGGGAAAACTGAATATATAAGGTCTCAAAGAAAAGATAGTAAATATTTATTCCCTTTTCCTCTGGGTGATATTGATGATTTTTATCTAACCATGAGAGTTGACAGTTTGAATAAATTTAAGAGTGATAATTTTATTATTTCTTTTCAATTATATGAAAATACTAATGAAAAGACTTATAATTTAATAAAGAATTTTCTTTTTCAATTTTTAATTTTAAAATCATATAAAGTTTTTGATTACATCGGAAAATTTAATATTCGAATATTTATAGAAGTTTCTTCTGATTATAAAAACTTTTATGATGATTTTAAATTCTTAAAGCCATTTAGAAGACATCATATAGAATTTAGAAATAAGCCTGATTTCTATGAGCATAATAAAATTTATATGAATTTCTTCAAAAATATAGAAGTACTGCATTATTTATGGCTTTTAAAAAATGGAAGAATTAATAGATTAGATGGAACAATTAGTTCTAAGGATTTTGATCCCTTGATAAAAGAATATTTCATTAATAAATTCCCATCAAAAAATATGTTACCAAATTTCGGACAAATAGAAATGTTTTCAGATATTTTAAGTGTTTTGCTTAATGAGTTAAATAAATGTCCTGAAATGAAACCTCAAAAAATATTTGATAATATGACAAAATATCCGTTTTTGATTTATATGAGAGAAAAAATCGTTAATTCCTATATAGATTTCGTGATTAAATTTACTGCATTTTCATATGAATCAATATTAGATAATCAAGAAATTGCTGCAAAATACCAAAAGCAATTGGAATACAAATTAACTGATGAATTAAAAAAGAAATTAATTGAACAAATAAATAAAAAAAGAGTGGTTACTTATAATGATATAAGACCAGGGATAATTTTATTTAATAATGTTCCAGAAGAAAAGCAAAAAGAATATTCGGAAATTAACGAATGTTCAATTTTAACAACTTATAAAGAAGACACTAAACAATATAAAGATCTAGATGAATTTTATACGAAATATCTACAATTGCCTACATTATTAAATCTTTTAGAATTTGGAGGGCCACAATTTAGAACGGAATTAAAAAATATATGTATGACACCTGATTCAATGACAAAAGAAATAATAAGTAAATTAGATGAAATGGGATATGAATTTACCATTGATAATTTTGTTAAAATGGTTTTGATTTATATAAGAATTAAAGCTCAGGTTCCCTTGATATTATTAGGAGAAACAGGATGCGGAAAAACTTCTTTAATCCAAGCCTTACACCTTTTCTTAAAAGATAGATATGAATTATTTACTTTCCATATTCATCCTGTATGGACTTATCATGAAATATCCAAATTTTTCCAATTTATAGATGTTTTTGAAGATGATAAAGACGAGGAAGAAGAAAAGAAGAAGGAAACTCCAAATGGTGATAATAAAAAAACTGAAAAGGAAAGAACTAAGATAATATTTTTGGATGAAATCAATACAACAAGTAGTATTAATATGTTTTGTGAATTGTTTGTTAATCATAGTTTCCTTGGACATAGAATTAAAAAAGATGTGTATTTTATTGCAGCTTGTAATCCATATCGTTTGATGCTTTCAAATACAGAAGATATTGGTTATATCAATAAAAAAATGCATCGAGTTAGGAATTTAGTATATACGGTAAATCCTCTTCCTTCATGTCTAATAAACTATGTTTTCGATTTTGGTAACGTTAGAGATGAAGATGAAATAAAATATATAACGAAATTTGTAGACACTTTTTTGAATGAGAAATTTTCAATACATAATACTTTCAATTATGATAAAATTTTAGGAATTATTGTTTCTGCAGTTTATGAAGCTCAAAAATTTATTAGAATTAATAGTGAGATTTCAGCAGTAAGTCTCAGAGAAATAAAAAGATTTAAAATATTTTTTGAATTTTTCTTTTATATTACTAAAGAAAGAGATGAATTTAAAAAACCTGATTATAGTAAAATAAGAGATCAAACAATCTTTTCTAAAATAACAAATGAAGATGAAAAAAAAGAGGATTTAATTATTTTAAAAGCAGCAAATATTGGCTTATTTATGTGTTTTTATATAAGAATCATTAATTCCAAAAAAAGAAAGGAATTAGCTCAATTATTAGAGAATATTTTAAAATTTGATTTTCTTGAATATCCTCTTAAATTAGAAAATGAACTCGCTGATAGTTTGAATTTGGATAGGGGAATAGCAAAAAATCGAGCTTTATTAGATAATGTGTTTACACTGTTTGTTTGTTTAAATAATAAAATTCCTGTATTTATTTGCGGAAAAGCAGGATGTAGTAAAAGCCTAAGTTTTTCTTTATTATTCCAAGCAATGAAAGGAGAATATTCAAAAAGTAAATTATTTAAAAAATATCCAAGTTTATATGTTACTTCTTATCAAGGTTCATTGACAAGTACTTCAAGAGAAATTCAAACAATTTTCCAACGAGCCAAAAAAGTAGTTGAAAAACAACAAAAAGAATCAAAGAAAAAAAGTTTATCAGTTATTTTATTTGATGAGATGGGATTGGCTGAAATATCTCCAGCTAATCCATTAAAAGTCATTCATCATGAATTAGATAGTAATCAAGATGTAGGATTAGTAGGTATATCAAATTGGACTTTAGATGCTTCTAAAATGAATAGAGCAATTCATCTTTCAGTTCAAGAGCCTGATTTGGATGATTTAATTCTAACAGCAAATACAATTGCAAATGATATTTATGAAGAAATAGAAAAAGTTGCTCCTTATAAAAATTTAATAGAGAATTTAACAAAATCATATTTTGATTATAAAAATTATATAAAAAAGAATTATGTGTTAAGTAATGATTTCCATGGATCAAGAGATTTTTATTATTTAATAAAAATAACAGCAAGAGCCTTGAAAAATAACGTGAATAAAAAATCTTTAGAAAGTATTGCAATGGAAAGTATTGAAAGGAACTTTGGTGGAATGGAACTTGATAAAGAGGGGAATAATCTTTGTCCTTCAACTAAAAAATTTAAGGAAATATTTTCTAAAATCCAGAATAATTTTGTTGAAAATGTGAATAAATATGACATATTTAGTTGTGTTCAGAATAATTTAGAAACTGGAAATAATAGATATTTATTATTAATCACAAATAAAACAAAAAATGAAACTTTAATTGAATTTATTTTAAAGAAATTAAAAAAAGAATATAGATTTATTCAGGGAAGTAAATTAAGTGAAGATCAAAATGAGGATTATGTCTTAGATAAAACATGGTCTATAATCTCCTATATGGAAAAAGGAGAAATAATAATATTAAAAGACATGGAAATTATATACCCTAAATTTTATGATTTATTCAATCAAAATTTCCAAAAATATGGAAATTCTAAATATGCAAGGATTGTTTTAGTTTCAACTACGAATGAAAGACATATAGTAAATGATAACTTTAGATGCATTGTTCTATTAGAACAAAGCGAAGTCGATGAACAAGATCCTCCTTTCTTAAATAGATTTGAGAAGCATTTAATGTCGTTTAGATACCTTTTAACAGAAAGTCAAAATTATTTAGCAAAGGAAATATTTAGGGAAATAAAAGATTTAACTTCAATCCCAGAAAATAAAAGAATGCTTCCTTTCTTAGTTAATATTAATTTAGAAGAAATAAGATGTTTATTATTAAATACTGCATCCAATCATGGAAATGATAAAATTGAGGAACATATTGATGAAATATATAAATTATTAATTCCTACATTTACTCAAGAAAATATTCTTAATGCAATGTTCTCACAACAAAAAAAATTCATCAAAAAAGAAGATTTGGTTAAGATATATGAAGAAAATACTCATACAAATATATTCAAATTTTTGGAAAATGTGAATCATAATAAGTTAATGATATATACTTTTTCTCCCTATTATAGAGATATTTTCACAGAAAATTCACAGGAGTATTATAGTAAAAAATATGGAACTTTGTGTAAAAATAATACTGTTGAAATAACATTTAATCAAAAATTATCTGAAAAAATGCTCAATTATTTCTTCCAATTATATTATGAAAAAGAAAATTATAATTTATTCGTAATACATTTTAAATTAAGGGATTCTAAATATTTGAAATATATCAAATATCAATTAGATGATTTTCATAAAGCTGCTCCAGAAAATGAGAAAAAAATATATCTCTTCATTATTCATATAGAAAAAAATTATGATGCTGATATTGATAAGAATATTGAAGATCCAGCTAATAAATCTGTTGAAATTTTAGAAAAATATCATTCATACTTTTTATCCTACCTTTCTGAATATCAACAAATAACAATTGATAACTTATTAGAACAAAGAAATATTTCAGTCACAGAATTATTCAACAAAACTAATGAAGAATTATTGGTAATAAATGAACTATTTGATATTAATTTAATTATTAAGAAAGAATTTTCTAGACAAATAACTCAGATGCCTTTATTCCAAGAAAGAAATGCTATATTAGAAAAATTGGATAATTTAGAGAAAAATGGAACATTAGAATGCATAATAACTAAAATTCAAAATACTATTAAAAATTCTGATAATATTTTAAGAAAAATTTTAGTAAATTATTCTTCTTTAAATGAAAAAGATTTTGATTTTATAAGTTACTTTATAGAAAGGATAGTTTTAATGATTTCTGATAATGTTGAAAAATTAATTAAAGAACTAGGCAAAAATGGCTATTTGGTTTCCTGTCTATTTGAAGAAGAAATTCCTCCTAAATTAAAAAAGACTATATTTGCATTTATTACAAATATTAATATATCCAAAATATCACCAGATGATAACTTTGACGATTATTTATTAGATATGAAAATCCCAGGAAGTAAACTTTTATTCAAAAAAATATTAAACTTAGTAAAAACTTGCAAAATCGATTATTTAAACATTGAAGATGAATATAGAAAAGCCTCAAAGAAAAAAGATGACAAAAGAAAAAGAAAAACTTTAGAAGATGTTCATTATGAGAAAAAGCAATATTTGAAAAACAGGTTATGGAATGAAGAATTATTAACTGAGGATATTTTCAATGAATATTTCGAGGATCTTTTAAAAGATTTCTTTTTATATACTTTTTATGATGTAACTACAAAAGCATCTTTGACAGAAAAGCAGGAAGAGTTTCTCAGATTCATGTACTCGAAAAAAAACGAAAACGATAATGTCTTAGATAGATTCTTATATTTCTGTTTATGGGTTGGAAGTTATCACGAAACCTTAATCAAATTTTTGGAGATTTTTAATAAATTAGATAAATATTTCAAACCAGAAAAAAATATAGGAGAAAGTTTAAATTTGATTTCTGATAGTATATCCTTATTGGATTCATTAAAAGATAATTATGATAAATTTAGTTTAAGTGATAAAGATAAAGAAAAAGAGGCCGAAAAAGAAAAGGTCAATGGTATATTTTATAGAATATCAGAAACATTTTGTCATATTTTCACAAATATAAATAATATTGATTTTGAAAAACTTGATTTAAAACTATTTTGTACAGAAATTAATGAAGTTGCTCAGATATTTATTCAATTTAACTCAACTTTAAGTCTTGGTTTGAAAGGACAATATTCATTTTTATCAATAAGTAAATTCATTGAATTTTCACAGAAGAGTAAACAACAACAAGATGAAAAAGAATTCGAAAAAAAATTTAAAGAATCATTAAAAATATTTATTAAAAGCATTTTCGATGAAAAATCTTTCATTATCGCTGATGATGTTTATTCAGCAAAAAAAGCTTTCAATGAGCAAATAAACATAACTATTAAATTATCAGATGAATTATCCTCAAAAATATTTGTGAATAAATTGTTACAATATACTAGATATGATAAATATAAATTAGAATTGGTTAAAGCTTTATTCCAATACCCACAATTAATTAAATTCTCTTCGCTATTTTTTAATTATATTTTCCTTACTCAACCTATAAAACCAAAAAGACAGCTCAAAAAAAATATGACAGAAGAAGATAAAAAACCATTCCTTGATAAATTTGGAGAAATTAAAGATTTGAAAAAAAATAAAATATTAAATGAAATTAACGCTCAAGCAGAAAATAATGAAATCTTGAAGGAAATATTAATTTATATTTTTGAGCTAAGATTAATTTCATACTTTGAAGATTGCAAAAATTCAAAAACAATGAAAAATAAAGAAGACAGAAATTTAATATTAATTGGATTAAATCTAGATTACTTTTTAAGAGCTTGCTCTGAAATAAATAATAATAATTATGGAGAATTTAATAATTTGGGAATGATTTTTTATTTTTCATTTATTAGATGTTATTTAACCTATTTTGTAAAACTTCAATTAGAATATAACGATTTAGGTGATCTAAATAAATTGCATAAAGTTTTATTCGATATGTCTAATTCAAATCTTGGAAAAATGATCATTTTATACATTGCTAAAATTTTTATGCTTCAAGATAAAAAAGAATACTTTTTAAATCAATATCTAAAAGATGAGCAAAACAATAATTGGAAAGGCACAATCCTTTCCAAAAATGAAAAAGATCAACTTTTCCCAATTGAAACTTATGAAAATTCTAAAAATATTTTATTCCATATTTGGTCAAATATTAACAATAATACAATTAATAATGATTTTACAACAAAATTAGAAATAACAGATATTTATTATATGATAAACTTTATTTATAATGAAATAAGTAAAAAAACAAAAGATGATATTTTAGAGACTTCTCAATTATTGGAGAATATAAATAAAATTAAAGAAGATTTTAATTTTGATGTTGATACTAAGACAAAACTTAATAAATTATTTGAAAAGCTTTCTGATCCTAAATTCTTTAATGATGAAAATATCAGAAAAAATTTAAAATTAATATTTAATATTATAAAATTATATGTTCTTGGATTTATTGGCTGCCAAAAAAAATTCTTATTTTCTTCAATATTCGCAGATAAAGTAATATATCTTGCTAAAATCTTTTATAAAGATGATTTAAAAGATGAAATGCTATATTTAAAAAGTTATTATGAAATGAAAAGATATTTAGAAGAAGAATATTTAGGCAAAAAAAATTTATATCCAGTTTATGCTTGTAGTTGTGGTAGATGGTATACAATTAAAGATTCAAATGGAAAAGATTCATTACCATTTGAAACAAAAGATTGTAAATGTGGATTAAAAATAGGAGGAACTAGTGATAGATTAGTTGAAAGAGAAAACCATACTGCCATTTATTACGATGAAAGTCATAAGAAATTCGTTGAAACAAGGATATGTTCAAAAATTAGTGATAAAAGTAAATTAGCAGGAGTTTTATTAAAAGAATTTAAAGATGAATTTATTATTAAAAGAATTATTCATAAATGTAATAATTTAGATCAATTATTAATGAATTATTATGTGATAAATGATGAAACTTTGCCTACAGTATTTCTTAAATTTATATTTTTATCTCAGATATTTATAGAATATACTATTGGTGCAACACAGGAAAATGAAATAAATGCTGAATTTAACAATAGTAATATTTTGGAATTTTTATTATGTCTTAATAATAAAATAGAAGAATATATAAATTCAAAAAATATAAATTATAATGATTTCTTGAGTTATTATTCTGATGCTCTTTTCAAGTTATTAAAAAGTAAAGATTGTATAAGAGAAAAAGATACAATACTAGATGAACTTTCAAAATTACTAAAACAATTAATAGAAAAATATAAATCAGAAACAGAAAATCAAGTCTTTAAAAATATAGAAATGAATATATTAACATCTCTCACATATGAAAAAGAATTCACAAATGGGAACTTAAAATATTTACTAACAGCAGCTCAATATCCTGATTTAGACAAATTAAAACAAGCTATTTCTTTATACGTTAAAAAACCTCTACCAATTTTAAATGCTTTTATTTCATTAGATGCAAAAAATTCTGATATAGGTAAACTTTCCCATATAGAAACAATAAATGACTTTATTAATACTTTCGCTGAGGAAAATAGAAATTTAATAAGTAGACAATCCTCAGAAACGGATTCTATAGAACATTATTTAGAAGAACATAGAAAAAATATTAACAATGAAGAAAAGGGTCAATCCTTACTTGATATTCAATTTAATAATTTCTGTCAATCTTATGAAGAAATAACAAATACTTTCCCTTTGACAATAACCAAAGATCAACCTGTGAAATATATTTTAAATGATGATAAAATTAAAGGAAAAGAAACCCCAATAAATAAAGTATATTCACATTTAATTGATATTCAAAATCAATTTTTGAATAAAATAATTGATGAATATAATAAGAACAAAGATGCCTTAAATGAAAATATAATAATCAAAAATGCAATAGAGCAAATTCAAAAAGATAAACCTATTCAACTTTGCACAAAAGCTGATATTTTTTCTTTTAATGTTTCAAATAATATTATTTTATCTTTTGAAGAATTATTTTCATTTTACTCTTTGAAAAATATATTCAAAGGTGAAGATAATAAAATAGATTATTCAAAGTATTCAGAAATTAAATTTAAATTAAATATGATCGAGAAAGAATTAGTAAATATAATTTTAACTGGAAGGAAATTATTTTCACAAAAACAAATAACTTACAAATTCTATTTAGATCCATATGAAGTTGAAGAAAAAACAAAAAAATTTGAAAAGTTTACTGAATTATATGAAAGAGAAAATCTTACTGATGAAGAAAAGTCAGAATTAAAAATTCAAGTTCAAAAGTTAAAAAAAATAATTTTACCAAATTTAGAAATTCTTATATTTTATTTAATTCAAGAAAATAAATATCAAGGAACACAAAAAATTAATCAAATTAAATTCCATTCTAATTTATATTTGGATAAAAAATTCATTCAGTTATTTAATGATACAAATAAATTTACTATTAATAAATTAGTTTCTATTTATGAATTTTTAGAGGAAGAATTTTGGGATTTCATATCTGATAGATATATTAATGAAGAATTTAAAGTTTTAGGATTTAGTGATAAATTCAAAAAAGTATTAAATGATTTTTACGACAAAGAACCAGAAAGAAAACTTAAGAATGATTTACTTACCTCTTTATTGATTAAATTCGTTTGTAGATATTTACCATATGAACCTAAAGAATCTGAATCTAGAGATTTATTCCAAATGTTATTAGAAAAAAATATGAATTTACCAGAAGAAATTCAAAAAGATTTACAAGAAATGAAAAATAAATTTGGAGCTACATTAAAAGACGCTATTGATATTACTACTTATTTTGTTAAAAAATTGAAAGTTAAGCAAAGAGGAGAACAGGCTATAAAAGCAAAGGACAAAGAAGAAGAAAAACAAAAAGAGGAAAAAAAGGATAAAAATGAAATAGTTATTGATGAAGAGGAACAAGTAGGAAATGAAGAGACTAAAATGGAAGCTGAAGATCCAGATGCAGATAGTGACCCCATTATAATTTATACCAATAGAATTTAATTATTTTATATTTATTATTATTATTTATGTCTATAAATGAATATGCTAGGAAATAGGTAATATTTTTCAAAAGAAATCAAAACGGTTTTTAGTTCAATTCCCCCAAACCCCCCTTCTGTATATTTATACCAGCATTTATCTATAGGGCTTCTGTAATAAGCAACATAGCAAATCTTCTTTTTATCAGTTTCATCAAAATTATATGAAATTAATCCATCTAATTGATATTTAGAATAAGCATCTTTATTTAAATATTCCCCAGATAAATCAATTTCTTCTTCTATTTTGAAAATAAATTTTTCATTTGAATCATCTTGATCTTTATTATTTCTAAATTTTTCATAAACATTTACTAATTTTTCCCTTAATCCTGTTAAAAAAATAAAATAATTTGGACTAATAATAATAGAATTTTTTTGCTCTAAATTTGTTTTTTGTTTGCATTCAAAGCAATTAAGATTATATAATACTTTATTTTTGAATTCATTTTTGAAACAATCTGATATTCTTATTTCATATTTAGGATTTATGCCTTCATGATTTTGTACTAGTAATTGATTAATATAACTTTCAATATCTAATTCGTGAGTTAAAAAGTTATTCATTTCAATGCTTTTGTGCTCATTTGGACAACACCTTTCTTTTTTTCTTATCCAATTAAAGCAATTAAAAAATAGAGAATTATTTTGGTTTAATAATTCTTTGTAATAACTTTTAAAGTCCGGAAAGTTATTATAATTTATTGCATTATTAATTTTATTACTTAGTGTTTCCTGTTGCTCTTCCTGCAATTTGTCTAATAAAAATATCATGAATTTATTTGCATCTTTCGTTGATTGGCCTCTGAAAAAGCCATTAATTTCAAGAACTATTTGTCTGAATTCATCAATTTTATAGCAACTATAGAATTGCTTTTCTTGTTCTTCGGGGAATGAATAAATATTAGAAATTGCTCTTGAAAAAGCATAATTAAGTGCAAATTTATTCATATTTTTTGCAAAATTTTTTTTCTCTTTTAAATAAAATTTTGCAATAGGTGCAATATTCGCCAAGCATTGTATAACGCAAGTCATATAAGTTAAATTAATATTTCCATTTTCTAAATAAGTAGTAGGAGCTTTGGTGAAATAACCATAGGAAAAAGAATTCTCTTTTTTTATAAAAGCGAATGTTTTTTTCCTGTTAATTTCTGATACTAATTTATCTTGTTTTTCTTCTTCTTTTAATTCTTTCAAATAGTTATTCATTTCTTGTTCCTCACCTGTTGGTGTTGAACCATCATTTGGTTGAATTTTTTTACCGTTTTCGTTTATATATACATCATTAAAACTATTTTGATTATTGTAATTATTATTGTAATTATTTGGATTCATATTATAGATATTATTATTCGGAATAAAATTTTGATTTTGATTTAAATATGGATTATTCATATTAGTATTTGGATTCATACCAAAATTAGGAGGAATATTATTATTAAAATTCTGATTTTGATTTGGATAGGGAAATATCTGATTATTCATGTTATTATTGTTATTATAATTATTGTTATAAAAAGTATTTTGATTTGGATTCATATTCTTTTATTATATTTAAATAAAAGTAATTTATTGATTATTTGATTATTTTATTATATATAATAAAAAGAATAAACAAAAA
>NBJL03000749.1:21217-36046 GCA_002087855.3 Entodinium caudatum | reverse complement strand
ATCCCCAATCATAATGCAAAATAAAAAAATAAATTATTTAATTAAATTAATATTTTTTTATAATAAATTAAAATAATAATAATTTTATATGAACCTACTTTAAATAATAATTAATATATAAAATAATATAAATTATTAACTTTTAATTATTTTTCATCAATATGTCTGAGATATTTGACTATTTTCTTTTTCATTTAAAATTCAATATAGGAATATTAGGTAAAGATTTTAATGAACTACATCCGTTGAACATATTATTCATATTAGTAACATTTATTGTATTCCAATCAGAAAAATCAGGCAGAGTTTTCAATAAACTACATCCACTAAATAAATTACTCATATCAATAACACTTTTAACATCCCATGTAGAAATATCTGGTAAAGATTTTAATGAACTGCATCCACTAAACATACCGCTTATATCAGTAATATTTCCTATATCCCATTTAGAAATATCTGATAATGTTTTTAATGAACTGCATCCATAAAAAATGCAATTCATTTTAGTAACATTTTTAGTATCCCATTTAGATATATGTGGTAAAGATTTTAAGGAACTACATCCATAAAACATACTACTCATATTGGTTACATTTTTGGTATCCCATTTAAAAATATCAGGTAAATTAGATAATGTTTTACACCTATAAAACATACTATCCATATTTGTGACATTTTTAGTATCCCATTTAGAAATATCTGGTAAAGATTTTAATGAAGTGCAATCAATAAACATACCTTTCATATTAATTGTATTTTTAGTATCCCACTTAGATATATCTGGTAATATATATAAAGATTTACATTGAGAAAAAATATTGTTCATATTTGTGACATTTTTAGTATCCCATTTAGAAATTTCTGGTAAAGATTTTAATGAACTGCATCCATTAAGCAAATAACTCATATCAGTTACATTTTTAGTATCCCAAACTGAAATATTAGGTAAAGAATCTAAAATAACACATCCATTAAAAAGATTACTCATATTAGTAACGCTTGAAGTATCCCATTTAGAGATATCAGGTAAAGATTCTAATGATTTACATCCACTAAAAATGCCACTTATATTACTAACATTTTGAGTATCAAAATATGAATTATTTGGAAACGATTTTAATGAACTACAGTTATAAAATATATTACTCATATCTGTAACATTTTTAGTATCTAAATAAAAAATATCAGGTAATGATTTTAAAGAAGTGCAACCATAAAACATTCCACTCATATTATTAAAATTTTTAGAATTCCATTTAGAAATATCTGGTATAGATTCTAAGGATTTACAACCATAAAATAAGTTACTAATATTTTTGATATTTTGAGTATCCCATTGAGAAATATCAGGTAAAGATTTCAATGCACTACAATTATAAAACATACTACTTATATTAGTAACATTTTTAATGTTCCAATAATTTATATCAGGTAAAGATTTTAAAGATTTACAATCACAAAATATATTATTCATATCTATAATATTTTTAGTATCCCATTTGGAAATATCTGGTAAAGATTCTAATGAACTACATCCACTAAACATTCCACTTAGATTACTAATATTATTAGTATCCCATTTAGAAATATCCGGTAAAGATTTTAATGAACAACAATGATAAAACATATTATTCATATCAATAACATTCATTGTATCCCATTTTGAAATACCTGATAAATATTCTAAAGAACAGCAATTATAAAACATACTACTCATATCATTTATTTTTGTAATATCCCATTCAGATATATCTGGTAAAGATATTAAATCTTTACAATCTTTAAACATACAACTCATATTATTAATTGGTTTATTTTCTATTAATATAATTTCTAATTTATTTTTTTCTTCTTGTTTTTCATTTAATATTAATTCATTACAAAATTCTTTTTTTTCTCCATCAATTAATAAACAACATTTATTTTTATTATTCTTTATAAACTCATCACCTAATAATCTAATTTTATCATCCTCAGAAAATTTATATATTATAGTCATATAATTTAATATTTTATCAGAATCACCATCACTTTTATTTTTAATTTTATATAGAAAAATTTTATTAAATGTTTCAAATTTATAATAGCCTATGAACATATCATTAATGTTACTAAGATTTTTAGTATCCCATTTATAAATATCAGGTAAAGATTTTAAATTTTTGCATCCATAAAACATCATATTCATATCAGTTACATTTCGAGTATTCCATTTTGAAATATCTGGTAAATATTCTAAAGATTTACATCCATAGAGCATTTTGCTTATATCAGTAACATTTTGAGTGTCCCATTTAGAAATATCTGGGAAAGATTTTAATGAACTGCACCAATAAAACATATTAGCCATATTCTTGGTACTTTTAGTATCCAAGGCTGAAATATCTGGTAAAGACTTTAATGAATTACAACAATAAAACATATTATTAAAATTAATATTATTTTGAGTATTCCACTTATCAATATCAGGTAAACTTTTTAAGGCTTGGCATCCTGAAAACATATGACTCATATTTATAACATTTGATGTATCCCAATTAGAAATATCCGGTAAAGATTTTAAATGGCTACAATTATAAAATAAACTATTCATATCAGTTACATTTTTGGTATCCAATTTGGATATATCTGGCAAAGTTACTAATCTACACCCATTAAATATGCTACTCATATCACTTATATTTTTAAAATTCCATTGAGAAATATCTGGTAATGATTTTAAGGAAATACAATCCTTAAATACTGCACTTATATTAACTACATTTTTAGTATCCCATTTAGAAATATCTGGTAAATTAATTAATGCTTTGCATCCGCAAAACATATTGTTCATGTTAGTTAAATTACTTATATCCCATTTAGAAATATCTGGTAAACTTTTCAAAGAACTGCATTCATAAAATATTTTACTTATATCAACAATATTTTTTGTGTCCCATTTAGAAATATCCGGTAAAGATTTTAATGAAGTGCATCCATAAAATAAGTTACTCATATTAGTAACATTTTTAGTATCCCATAGAGAAATATTAGGTAAATATTCTAAAGAATGACATCCATTAAACATATTACTTATATCATTTACATTTGAAGTATTCCACTTTGAAATATCTGTCAAAGATTTTAAAGAACCACAAGAATAAAACATATTACTCATATTAGTAACATTTTTAGTATCCCATTCAAAAAGATCAGATAAATATTGTAATGAAACACAATTCGAAAACATATTATTCATATTCGATACATTAATAGTGTTCAATTTAGAAATATCTGGCAAAGATATTAAAGTTTTACAATCTGAAAACATGTAACTCATGTCAATTATATTTTTGGTATCCCAGTTTTGAATATTTGGTAAAGATATTAAATAATCACATCCACTAAATATATAGCTTATATTAGTAATTTGGTTAGTTTCTATTAATTTAATTTCTAGATTTTCATTTTCCTTTTGTTGCTCATTTAATATTATTTCATTACATAATTCATTTTTAATTCCATCTATTAATAAATGGCAATTATTTATATTATTGTTTACAAATTCTTTATTAAATATTTGAATTTTTTCAATATTTTTTTCAATCTTGTATACTAATGTTAATATATTTAATTTTTGAATTATGCCTTTTGATTTATCATCAAAGTATTTCAAAGAAAAACAGGATTCAAATATATTACTTCTAAATAAAACATTTTTAGTATTCCAATTAAAAATATCTGGCAAATATTCTAAAGAACTGCATTCTTTAAATAAATAACTCATATCACATACATTTCCAATATCCCATTTAGAAATATCTGGTAAAGATTTTAATGAACTACATCCAGAAAATAAGCCACTTATATCAGTTATATTTTTAGTGTTCCATTTAGAAATATCAGGTAAAGATTTTAATGATTTGCATTGCGCAAAAAAGTCTTTCATATTTACTACATTACTTAAATCCCATTTTGAAATATCAAAAATATTTTCTAATAAAATGCAACCTTTAAACATACTATTCATATCAGTTACATTTTTAGTATCCCATTTTGAAATATTTGGTAAAGATTTTATAGAACTGCACCCATTAAATAAACTATTCATATCATTGACATTTTGAGTATTCCAATTAGAAATATCTGGTATAGATTCTAAAGCTTGACATCCAAGAAATAGACAGCTCATATCAGTAAAATTTTGAGTAGTCCAACTTGAAAAATTTGGAAAAAATTTTAGTGATATACATCCAGAAAACATATTACCAATGTCAACTACATTCTTAGTATCCCAATAACAAATATCAGGTAAAGAAATCAAAGAATCACATTCATAAAACATGCTATTCATATTTATGATTGCTTTATTCTCTATTAATTTAATTTCTAAAACCTTTTTCTTTTTTTGGCTATTATTTAATATTAATTCCGAACACAATTTTTCTTGCTTTCCATTTATTAATAAATAGCAATTATCCATATTATTATTAACAAAAATATCTCCAAATAATTTTAATTGATCTTTATCTTCTTCAATTTTATATATAATTGCTTTTTGGTTTAATTTCATAAATCTCCATTGGTAAATATCAGGTACAGATTTTAATGATTTGCATCCAGTAAACATATCAACCATTGTTGTATCACTTTGAATTTCAAGTTTAGTAATATCAGGTAAAGATTCTAAAGATTCACAATCTTTAAACATATTATTGAAATTTAAAACATTTTTTGTATTCCAAACAGAAATATCTGGTATTGATTTCAATGAGGTACATCCATTAAACATATCACTCATGGTATAAATATTACTTGTATCCCATTTAGAAATATCTGACAATGATTCTAATAATTTACAATTTTTAAACAGATTATTCATATTATTGACTTTACTTGTATCCATATTACAAATATCTTGTAAAGATTTTAATGAATTGCATTCATTAAACATATTATTTAAATCGGAAATTGAATTTGTTTGTATTAATTTAATTTCCAAAGTATTGCTTTTTTTGTGTTGTTCTTTAAGAACTAATTCAGGGCATAATTCTTTCAATTTTCCTTCTATTTCTAGATAGAAATTATTTTTATTGTTTTTAACAAATTCATCTCCAAATAATTTTATTCGTTGCTTAAATTTTTCAATATTGTATATTATAGTAAATTTATTTATAGCATTTTTAGAAACCTTATCATTTATATTACTATCTTCTTCAGATTCTTTACAATTTTCATCTTTTATTTCTTCTGAATCATCAATGAGTTTATATTCATCTATTGCTTTTTCTAGTTTTTCTTTTAGAATTAAATCTTCATCTATTCTTTGGTTACTTCCCAAATTTTCTTCATCATAATTAATTTTGTTATTTAAATCAAGGATATTAAATATTTCATAAGTTAAATTCTTTAATTTATTTATACCCTTTATTCGCTCAAATATTTTATTATTAATATTAATTGAATTTATGTTTTGGAGAATGTTAAAATTGGTATAATTAGAATCATAATTATTTATTAAATTATCTTGGATTTCGTAAAATAAATCAACTGATTTTGTTAATTCATTTAGTTTTGTAATTATAGCTTTTATTTTTTCATTAAATATATAAATTACAGTTTTCATTACTGATAGCATTTCTTTTGGTTGATTTATATCTGGCAATAAATCTCCAAAATATATTATGTTATGACCACTATGTTCTGGCTCACATTCATCACAAAGATTTATTTTACATTCTTCGCAATATTTAGTGAAGCATTCATTATGTTTTTGACACATATAATTTTTATTATCATAATTAATTATATTATGATTTTGGTCATGATTTGTTTTACATGAAGGACATAGATTACTTTTGCAATTTAGGCATATATAAAATTCATTATTATATGTGTTTCCTTTATTTTTATTCTTACAATTATTGCATATTATTTCAGATATATTTATCTTTTGAATATTATCGAAATCTTTTATCTTAATATCATCTGTAGTATGATTGTTAATACAGTCATATAATTTTATTTTATAATTTTCGATTTTTAATTTGCAAGGCTCATAACATTTAGGACATATAATTTCTTTTGAATTAACAAAAACTTCTTCTTTATTTTCCCCATTTTTTAAAGATACTAAGACTTTTAAAAAGAAATTGAAGATATCCAATGTGAAGATTGTTTGCCGGATAGTAAATATAAAGGTCGTTTGGAATCAAGAAATTTATTCATTTCTTTAACCGATGATACAACGAAATCAAAACAATATTTATTTAGTATGAGTGCAGGTTATTCTTTGGTAGAATTAATTGACTTAGAAAATAATTTTACATATTTTGCATGGAATTCCACTAATTTTTTTGGATTAACTAAACCAATTTTTTCTTTTGAGTATCCATTATTTGAACTCGAAGATTCTAATTATTTTATCACAGCTTTTATGGAAGTTGAAGGATATAATACTGCAAATAATTTTGATGTTTCAAATTCATTTACGGTAATGAAATTCACAATTAAAGAATTTAATTCAGATAATAAAAGGCAAATAGTTAAATCAGATAAAAAAGATAATATATTTAATGGCAGAGCTGTAAGTGCTTTTAGATTAGATAAAACGGAATTGATTGTAGTTATGGCTATTACCAAAGAAATGAAAATTTATTTTTATTATTATAATGATGACTTGGTATATCAGGGTACAAAACATTTTTGGGATTTAGGAGGTTTATGGGATGGTTATGGAGTGTTTATTAAAGGAATATCTTTAATCAATGATTTATTTGCATTGGCTTTTTTTAGAAGCAATTCTGATAAAAGAACACTTATTTTTCAACTTATGAAATTTAAAGACATGGTAAATGATGATGATGTTATTTATAAATATGAATTTTCTTCTTATGAATTCAGACCAGAAGTTCGTTCAAGTGAACTTTATAAAATAAACAATGATAGACTTGTTTTATTTACTGTATCAGATTATTATGATATCACATATGCCAATTTGCATATGTTCTTAATAGATTTTTATAATGATTATGCAGGTATGAAAATGAGAGAATATAAATTTCATCATCCTAATAAAATCTTCGCGAAAGAAGTTTCTGTTCATGTATATAATGACTACTTATTATTTTCAGCGACTTTAGGAGAAATTGAAGAGCATGAAATAACTTTTGCCATTATAATGATTCTTGGCTTTGCAAATGGAACTGATAGTAATATAGATATATATCCTTATTTAATGGATACTGGGGATTATGATGAAGCAAATAATTTATATGATTATTTAATAGGAACAATGAGTATTGATAATAATATATTCGGATATGAAAACTATGGAAAAATAAAATTAGTATCAGTTTGTGATGAATTGCTATTGTATAAAGGAAAATTAAATATCAGTAAAGAAGATAATATTATAGCAAATAATGATTTATTTGATGCTAATCACACTTTACTTCAAAATAGATCTATTGAAAAAGAAGAAAATAAATTATATTCCTTAGAATATCAATTTATGGTTAAAGAACCAGATTATGAAACTTTTTATTCATTGCCTAGTTTTGTATTTAGTTCTCCAACAAATTATGATGGAAGCCAGTATTATGAACCAAAAATTTTTGAAGGAAGAACAAATATTTTAAGATTTAAATTATGTCATAAATATTGTATAAAATGCAATGAATATGGCGTTAATGATAATGATCAAAGATGTATAAATTGTAAAGAAGAATATACTTATGATTATTTGATGCATGTTAAAAGATTTACTGGAAATTGTGTTCCTTATGCTCATTTGTATGATAAAGAAAATAAAAACTTGATATATTGTAATACTACTGATTATAAATACTATTATAATATAACAAGAAATAGTGAAAGATATTGCTTTAAATATGAGTATGACTGTCCTGATGTTTATCCTTATTTAAATATTACCTCTAATGAATGTCTTAACTATACTCCTCCAGTTCCAACCACTTTTATAAATCCTATTCCTTCAACTGCTCTTCCTAATCCAAAAACATCTTTAGCAATTTCAATTTCAACACAAATACCAACAACAACAAAAAATTTAATACCAACAACAGAAATAAATAAAATTCAAACAACTGCTTTAGATACAATCCCAGTAACAACAACAAAAAATTTAATACCAACAACAGAAATAAATAAAATTCAAACAACTGCTTTAGATACAATCCCAGTAACAACAAAAAATATAATACCATCGACAATTACTCCTAAATCAGCAACAAATATTCAAAATATTTTTAGCACAAGAATAGAAACAACAAATCCCTTGATTCTAACGCATGTTTCAGAAATAATTGATTCGATAGCATCTAATCAAGAAAAATGCAAATATGGAATAGAAATAAATTATACTTCTTTGTATTCTAATTTAACAAATGATGAAATTTATCAAATAACAAAGTCAAATATTATATCAAATTATTGCTTTACTGGATCTAGAGTTGATATTGAAGGATCTGATCTTAATTCTTTTCAAATATCAAACACTTTTCTAGAAAAACATTTATTACAAAATGGTGAAGATTCATTTACAATTGACTTTAAAGAATGTGAAAATATATTAAAAGATAATTATAATATTAGCCATAATACATCTTTAATAATCTTAAAATTTTTAAAAGAATATAATAACAGAAATAAAAAAATTTATGATTATGAGGTTTATCATCCTTATACATTCCAAAAATTAAATTTATCTTATTGTATAAATACTACCTCGGATTTATATACTCCACTTATATTAAATGATAAATTAGAACAATTATTAAATGAGTTAAAAAGTCAAGGATATAATCCTCTTGATTTAAATGATAAATTTTATCATGATTTATGCACCCCTTTTACGACAGAAAATGGTACTGATATATTATTAGATGATAGAGTAGAATTTATTTATAGCTTATTTGCTAATTCAAGTGGATGCCCAGATGGATGCTATTTTTCTGAATATAATCCAAATACCAAAAATATAAAATGTCAATGCAAAAATGATAATGATGAATTAGTTAGTTTAGATTTGAAACATTTGAATAAAGATAATATTTATAAAAGCTTTTTGAGTACTTTGAAAAATACTAATTATAAAGTTCTATATTGTTATAAATTAGTTTTCAAAAAAAATTTTTTTGATGATAATTACGGAAAAATAATGACTTTAATATTATTCTTAATATATTTAATTTTCTTGATTTATAGTGCTTATAAAGATGTAACACCTATAAAACTAAATATAGCAAAATTAATATTTAAAAATCCAAGTCAAGAAAATTTGAATCCTTCTAATTTGGAAATATATACAATCCCGAAACAAAATTATTCTAAATTTAAAATTTCAACATTCAATCAAGAAAATAACCCTCCAAAGAAAGAAAAAAGGAAATCCAAATTTTATAAAAATCAATCCAGAAGAAAAAGCAACTTATCTGTGGAAACTAATACAAAAATGATAAAATCTAAAAGAAACTCTGAGAAATTAAAGAGGCCTTCAACAATAAATAACTTAATAAATAATGAAATGAAAACGGGAAATACAAGATTAGAAATAATTGAAAATGAAAATGATTTTGTAAATCAAGGCAATAAAGAAATAAATTCATTAAATGAAAGAAAGTTGGATAATTTTGAACTAAATAATTTGGATTACAGTGAAGCATATGCATTAGATAAAAGATCATTTTTTAAGACTTATTGGTCAGTATTAATGAGGGAGCATAAAATATTACTTACTTTTTTTGCATGCAATGATAATAATTTATTCTATATTAAATTCAATAAATTTCTTGTTTTATTTTGCGGTGATATGACTTTAAATGGTTTATTTTTTGTTCATGAATCAATGCATAAAAAATATACAGAAGGAGAAGACTTTACCTTTGTTCAAAAGATTCCTCAAATTTTATTTACTTTAATTGCATCAAAACTTATCGAAGTTATATTATGCTTTTTTTCTATGACTGATGTTTACTTTTACCAAATTAAAGCTGAATATAAAAATAATTCAGAAAAAATAAAAAAGAGTTTAGAAAGTATTAAAAGAAAATTAGTATCGTTTCATATTTTTACTTTTTTATTAATTATGTTTTATTGGTATTTTATTTCCTGCTTTTGTGCTGTGTATAAAAATACACAAAAAATATTTTTAAGAGATTGTTTTATAAGTTTCTTAACTTCATTAATTGATCCTTTTATTATTTATGGTATTACTACATTATTAAGATTTATTGCTTTAGCGAAATGCTGCGATAAAAATGGCTTTAGTGGCTGTATATATAAATTAAGTGATATTATTCCAATATTTTAAGATATAAATTTGGTTTAATGGAATTATTTTAATGAATACTAATAATTTTTTTATAAAATAGTTTGGATGAAAATTATAGCAACCTATTATTAATTTTAATTAATTATAATTCATTCCAATCCCCAATCCCCAATCCCCAATCCCCAATCCCCAATCCCCAATCCCCATTTATTTTAATTATATTTAAAAATAAATGTCATTTTTTTAATAAACTAAATTAACAAAAATTAATTAATATATAATTTTTAATTCAAAATTAATTAACTTTTGCATTAAAAATTTTTAGAACTATATTTTACTATACTAAACATTTAGATTAGAACTTTTAATATAAGATAACTAATATAATTTAGCCAAATAAATTCGTATAATTTCCTTTACTTTTATTTTTATTCAAAGCTGGAGTTGGTTTTATAGGTTCTGATTTAGTCTTAGATTCAATTTTATTTTCATTTTTAATCTCATTTTTTTCTTTATGCTCTTTATGCTCTTTTTCTTTAATATTTGTATTATTTCCAGTATTAGTAATATCACTATCATTAATATTAATTTGCATTACGGTCATAAGATCAGGATCTCTTCTTATAATTTTTTGAGCGTTTCTCATTACTTTAATCATATCATTTAATTCTTTTCTTCTTTCGGCAATGTGTTCAGGCTCACTAAGTAAATCAGTTATTTCTCTTGCATTATATAATTTATTATATAATTTTAATTGCATGTTTTCTTCAATTTCTTTTACTAAAAAGTTTCCCATTACTTTAGGTATACTATCTCTTAAATTTCTAACTATTAATTTAAAATAGGCTTCTATTCGGTTTCTTATTTCATTAATAAATATTTTTTTTGCATCAAATGGCTGAGGATTAAAGTCATTTTGATTGTTAATATTATTTGCACTACCACTTTTATTAAGATTATTTTGGTTATTATTATTATTATTAGCATTATTTATTGGTTGTCTTTGCTGTTTTGGAATAAAAGTTGTGAAATTATTTAAATAATCATAATCATTGGTGAATAAATAATTAATTTCCATGTCCACAATACTATCAATTAAATATTTTGCTTTGTCTCTTTCTTCATTTAAATAATTGCTAACTAAATCAGTCATATCATTAACAGCTTGAGGAAATCTTGTAAAAGTTTTTTCAAGTATTTTCCCAGAAAGGAAATCAATATATTGAAATACTTCTTGGAAAGTTTCTTCAATAGGATCCCTAAGTTTTTCTAATTGGGGCCTCAATAAATAAATAAAAGCATCCACACTTGGGAATCCAGGTATCGAATCACCTTCATGTATAGTTAAAGCATAATTAATATCTTCATCTCTATATCCAGCAGTAGCTTTGTAATTCTCAGTAAATTCTTCCAATAATTTTTTATATAATATTTTAATTTTAAATCCTCCTTCTCCTTCCAAGAAATTAACTCTTTGATTATTGAATTTACCTTGTAATACTTTTCTAAATATATCACAATATTCATTTATCATATTCCATAATAAACTCATTTTCCCTGCATCATCTGTAGGCATTGGTTGACCTAATTCAGCCAATTCTTCTTCGGCCGTTTTAACTCTTTCATTAATGGCTTTGACGATTCTTGGTAAATTTTCTCTTATTATTTTGAAATATATTTTCGTTAATTTATTAATTAAAACACTTGTTCCTAAATGCCCCGCAGGTAAATTCTTATAAACAGGATGAGTCTTAAAAAATTCTTTTTCTTTTCTAGCTGTTTCAGCCATTGATATTTTATTATTCAAATCTAATTTAGATCTATTTTTCACACCAACATAACCCAATTTCAAAGGGATTTCCTCATTCATTAAAGCTTTTTTAGCATCTGTACCAGCATCCATAATATCTAATTTAGTCAAAACACCTAAAGTCCTTGAACCAGTTGTGTCAATTTCTTTTGCTAATTTAAGACCATCAGAAGTTGCTATATCACTATTAGCAGCAATGACACATAATATTATAGTTAAAGGATCTTCTATATATCTAATAGCCATATTTTTTGTAATTTCTTCTATATTATGTGGTTGACCTTCTATAGGTACTCTGGTAACACCTGGTAAATCAACCAAGGTTAAATCAGGACATGTTTGTGAGTAGACATTTAATACAATAGGTTTATCCAAAATATTTTTATCTTTACCGCAAACTTCATCAGTCAAAGCTTCAATTGTTTCTCGAACTTTAACAAAGTCAGTGAATTTCTTTCCTTTTCTTTCTTCGAAAATGGCCCATGGCTCACCTGAATTTATATGACATAAACGTAATTCTAAAGGCCTACGAGTAACTACTCCGTCTCCTCTTGGTAAAAAGTCTAAGCCTACTATAGATTCTAATACTGATGATTTTCCCGAACTTTGCGTTCCTAAAGAGCATATACGAGGTAATTTTATATACTCATTTACACCACAATCTCGAAGTTGATCGATTAAGTTTATTAATTTACGTAATTTCTTGAATAATATATTATCTTTTTCGTCTTCCACTTCTTTGCTCATTTTTTTTGGTTAAAAATATATTTAATATTCTCCAAAATAATTATTAATTTTAGTTTAAATAATTTAAATTGTAAGTAAAATTAATTAGAAAAATTGGGGATTGGGGATTGGGGATTGGGGATTGGGGATTGGGGATTGGGCCCAATCCCCAATCCCCAATCCCCAATCCCCAATCCCCAATCCCCAATTTATTTACAAAATTATATTTCATTTTATAAATAAATTTTAAAGAAATAACTTAAATATTTAATTTAAATTATAAAAATGTTAAATAACCAACAATTCCAAAATGGTAAGAAAAGCCATTTAATCAATCCCATTCCAAATTTTTTTTAAATCATTTTAGCTTCAATAAACATGAATCAAATAGGTAAAACCAATGTAACAATGTGGAAAAATCGTGACGCACAAAAAAGGAATATATTACCATCTAAATCATCCTCAAATAAAAATTTAGAAGAATCATCCAAAATCGAGAATGATTTCATTGACAACTTAAAAAAGCAAATATACTTTATGGAAATGGAATTAAAATTAATGAAAGAACGTGAACGGGAAATCGCAAAAAGTGGGGGATTTACCCAATTATTTAATGATGATAAAGACCCTTCAATTCATATCCAGCAATTAAAAATGAAATATGCCAATATGAGAAAAAAAATGGAAGATCAAGTTTTACTCCTAAATGATAAAAAGAGGGAAATTACCGGGTTAAACGTATCGCTTAAGGCCAAGTTAATTTCGATACAAAAATTCGAACAAGAAGTTTATAATAAATTAAAAGAACTCGAAAGAGAAAAAAAAACTGAATTAAATGAAAAAAATAGTGCCTTTTTCGAAAAAGACAACGAAAGGACAAATTTAGAAGCAGATAATAGACTTAATAACTCTAAACTGAATCAAACTTTGACAGAAAATGAAGACTTGAAATATAATATCGAAACAGGAGATAAAATAGGTACAATGTCGCAGGATGATTTCAACGATAAATTGAAATTAGTGGATGATTTAGTGGAAATAAAAGGGAAAGAATTAACAGAATGTCGAGAGAAAATAAAAAGTATTATAGAAAGAGCTGAAAGTGTTCCTAATTATAAAGAAGAGCAAGAAAACAACGAAAAGTTCAAGAAACAAATCGAAGAATTAAAAGAAAATTTTTTGAAATTAAATACAGATGCAGAATGTGCTGAGATGGTTAATAATTATATCATCAAAAAAAAGAATGATGTAATTGCTGAAAGAAAAAAGTATATTGATTTAAATATAGAACTTCGACACGAAATCGAAGCCAAAAATACTTTGAATGATAATCGAATACAAAAAAAAGTCAGAGAAGCAAATAGTGAAGAAATTCAGGAAATAAGAAATAAACTGGAAGAAACCAATCAAAAAGTTGCCGACTTAGAAAATAAAATTGCTAAAGAAACAGAAAAAATACATAATTTCACAAAGGAAATAATTAAAGTGAATATACAATTAAAACATAGAAAGGAAGTCGAGGAAGATTTACAAAAAAATATAGAGAAAGAAAAAGAAGAACTTGAACAGGCTAAAAAAACTTATGAAGTATGCGAAGAAGAAAGCGGGACTTTAAAGGATAAAATAGGTAAAGAAAAAACTGATAATGAACTTCTCAGAAATAGGAATAAATTACTTCATGAGGAAAATGCTGCTATTACTTCTAAGTTTGATTTCATTACTAAAAATTATGATTTCACTACTAATTTAAAGAAAATATCTATGGAAGATTTGAAGAATTTAGCACAATCAAATACTTTAGTAAATAATACTATAGATAATTTCGTGGATAAAGTCGGCACGTTTAAAAGAAACAACGTGCAAAGTTTGCTTTTTGATGATAATATTTAAATAATATTTTGATTATTTACAAGTAAAAAATTATTTTTTTAAATAATTTATAATTTCATTTAATAGTGAAGTAATATATATAATTGGGGATTGGGGATTGGGGATTGGGGATTGGGGATTGGGGATT
>NBJL03000748.1:1598-12300 GCA_002087855.3 Entodinium caudatum | reverse complement strand
GTTCCTCAATGGCAACATTGATGAAGAGTTGTATATGATGCAGCCCGAAGGTTTTGTCGATCCTAAGGATGCTAATAAGGTGTGCAAACTTCAGCGTTCCATTTATGGACTGAAGAATTATAAGAAAACAGAAAATATTTTTTAATATGTTGATTAAAGAAATTTAAGAATTGTAAGAAAAATTTTATCAAGAATGGACACATTTAAAGATGATATTCAAAAATAAAATATTTAAGAAAAATAAAGCATTAAAAATTAAAAAAAATTCAGGAGAAAATATTTTCATCACAACTAGACTCATATTAGTTTAGAATTAAAGTTAGAGTTTTAAAGATTCTTTTAATTGTTTTATTTAAGAAATATTTATTTAAAAATTGAATCAACATGCAATTTTTTGTCTCCGTCTATTCGCTGTCCGGCGAAATTTTTTCTTGTGTAAAGGAATATATTAAGCAAAGGTTGTGTAAGTCCAAAAGTTTTTTCCAGTAAAACTATTTTAACTTTCCACCATAATATTTTAACTTGAGTTTCGACATAAACTCTAAATTGAAGAGCATTTATTGATAAAGACATATATGCATCAATATAACCACCTACGTAACAAATTTGAAATTTCATTTGAAATTTTGCATCAATAATTGTTCCTGCTATTCCACCATATATACTAGCAATTCCTCCATATAATCCAATTTCACCAATTATATCAAGTTTCAATCCAAAATATATTTCAGCATAAACCATAACTTCTACTCCAAATCCATTTTCTTTATTAAGACTAAGTGAAATCATTAATCCATAAACATATCGAAAATAAGCTGCAACTTTAATTCCAATTCTAAATTGTGCAATAGGAAAAGCTGGAAAAGCAAATGGATATTGCCATCCTGTACTAATATCTTGAGTATTATCAATTGCGAAATTATTGTTGATTGCAAATGATCCTTTAAAGAAATCCAATTTAATTTCTGTTTCTATATTAATATGATATTCATCCAATGCTTCTTGAATTTTTTCTGTTTTTTTTTCAAATTTACTTTTTTCTCTTTGTTTTGTCGTTTCTTTTTCTTTTTTATTTGTATCATCCTTCTTTGTCTTGGCAAAATAACTCTTTTTATCTTTTGAATCAGGATCCGGCTTTTTATTAAAATTATCATTATCATCCCAACCATAATTACTAAATATTTCATCTTTAATTGGAGCCGTTGCATTACCTTCGGTCCATCCAAAAATATCCTTTGATTCAGATTTTATTTCTTTTTCTGCCTTAGCCTCTGTTTTTAATGTTTGTACCATTAATTTTTCAGTCTGATCCACAGCACTTTGTACTAAATTCTTGTTATTTTTAAGAGAATTTGCTCTATTATAATCACTTTCCGTAACTATTTTATATTTAGATTCAATTAAAATAGTTAAAGCATTATAATAATCAGATATTTTATTGGAAATCATACTTCCTCCGATTTTCTTCATACAATATATATTATTTATTTTATTTAAATGTATTTCTGTTATTGAATTTATACCACTTGTCATTTTATTAACATAATAATTTATTTGATACAATTGATCTGTCATATATTCTTCAACAGTTACATAGTCATCTTTGGATAATAATTTAGAAAAATACAATAAATATTGATTATATTTATTTTCTAAAGCTTTTAGTTCATCTTTAAATTTTTCATCTATTTCTTTTTGTAATTTTGTCGCAATAATATAAAAATTTTCATTCAATTGTTCAAATTTTCTTTTTAACATTTCTGCCTTATATTCTACATGTCTTTGTTCCAATCCAATATCTTTGGAACTATAAGATTTTCTTTTTATATAATTATCTATTTGTTCATATTCAGAATCAGTTTTCAAACCTAAATTTCTTAATGAATTATTAGTATGGCTTTTAATCTCGTAATCCGCAAAAAAATCGTTTTTATTAATATCTCTTAAGTCCCTTAATAAACCAACAATTTCTTTAACTTCTTTCCTTGTTTCTTCAAGTCTCCTTCTTGATAGTTTACTCTTTTCTTTGAGCATATCTATTTGAAAAGCACATTTATTGTTTGGACAAGGAGGATCCATATAAGAAAGACCATTTATTAATGCATATCCCATAAATTCGCCAAATTTAGCATCAATCTCATCTGTATTATTATATAAGGATAAAGTATATACTGATTGTACTAAGTTATTAAAATTATCATTAATTTTAGGAAGAATTTTTTGATAATAATCATATGATTGATTAAAAGCAATTGAAAATATATCAATTTTATCTTCAAAATCAAGAATAGACATTTCAATTTCATCTTTTTGATCAATTATACCATCCAGATTATCATTTAAATCATATGTATTATTTATTATTTCTTGAATATAATTTTCCATCTTATTTTCTAAATCATTTTCTTTATATTCAAAATTTGTTTGTCCAAAATATTTATCTTTAATTTTTTGATAACTTTCAATTATTGAAGTTCCTTTTTCGTCATATTCTACCAAATTTAATCTTTCTAAAATTTCTTCTATTTCTTTAACTACCGTTTCCCCTTCAGAATCAAAACTTTCATCAAGTGGCATCAATGCCATATATTCAAAATTATAAGATCTTAAGTCATGATTTAAAATAACTCCTATTCCTAAGAATTCATCATCTGAACTTGTGTTATTTAAGATAATATCTATATTTTCTTTTATTAAAGTTAAAACATCTTCTTCTTTATTAATTTTATTTTTAATTGTATCTAGAATAGGAGTTATATATTTTGTTGGAGAAAAAGTTGCATAATAGTCATCAAACTTTCTAGTTATCATTTTTTCCCAATTACTTGTGTTATATTCATCTTGCCTTTCTTCAATATCTGAAAATGTATTAATTAAAGTCTTTTTAAATGAAGTAGTTATATTTGTTAAATTATTTATTAGATTTATATAAAAGCCTTCTAATTTTTTATAGTTTTTATTATAATGATTAATGAACAATCTATTTTTCAAATCAGCGAATAAAACTATTGAATCTTTAGTTTTATCATAATTTAAACGATATAATTTCTCTTCAACTTGTCTAACACTACTTATTAAACTATCTTTCATATAATTTATATATTTATCAACATTATTATTTATACTTTCATTTAATTTATTTATTATTTCAGTTGTTATATTTTCTAAATTCAAAGTAGCATTTTGAATAGTTTTATATTCATCTAAGCCAAATATGCTATAAATGTAATCTGAGATAAAATTTTCAAATGAAAATAATTCATCGAAGACATTCATTAATCGATTATTTATTGAATTAAATTGCTCTACGTCAAAATCTTCAATGGTGTAAAAAATTGATTGTTTTTTTCCGTAAATCTTTTTTCTGTTATAACAATTAAAATATAATTCAGTATTGTTCACATATTCAATTACTTCTAATTCAGATCTAGAAAAAGGACAATAATTATTTCCAGTAGCTTCACATTCTTCAATAATTCGAGTTTTATTTAAATAATCTAAATATTTCTCATAGTTAATTTGATCATCCTTTACTATCTCTGTAAAGAAGAAACCTCTGAAATTCCAACACTTTCTATTCTCAGTATTATTCGGAAGTTCATATTCATTTTTATAAATATTGAATAAGTTTTCTTCTTCAGTCTTATTTAAACTAGATCTATTTTTGAATTCTTGCAAAAATACATCTGTATAATTTGTAAGTACATTTTTTATAGGGTAATCAATATTTGAAATTAATTCACTTATAGTATCAATGAATCCAGAAATATTTAAAGATAAAGAATCATTGATTTCTTTTAAATTATTTTCATCGTCATTAAAAATTAGTTCTAAAATAGCATCCTTTAATTTGAAATCTTTATCAAATATTTTAGTTTCGTAATCAAAATCAGTATTATTTAATAAATTAATTATGTAAGATTTTCTTTCATTAAATAAGGAAGTAATATTATTGGTAAAATTTATATTTATATTGCCATCATAAATTGATTTATTAATTAATGTTCCTTTAAGGATTTCAATCTTATTTTTAATTCTGTTAAATTTATCAATAATATTGCTTGTATAATTATTGAAGTAATTTTGAAATTTATCAAAAGATATAATACTATAATTATATCCATTTATATATTTATATAAAAGTGTATTGTATTGAGCAATTAAAGAGTGAATTGTTGAGTTACATGTTTCAATTTTTGATTTTGTATAATTTAAAAAATTTTCATCAACATTGTTTATAATATCTTCATACTTATTCATGATATCTGTATAATTAACTTCATTATATACATCTTTAATATTTTCAATTATTGTATCTATTTCATTATATAAATTATCTATAGTATTTTCCATATAATCATAAGTTTTTATATTTAATTCATTATAAATGAAATTTTTATCTATAATATCTTCATAATTAAAATCGTATAATAATAAAGTATTAAAATCCTCTTCATCATAAGTTTCATTTAATTTTTGTGTATATAATTTCATATAAGAAATTAACATTTCAAGTCTGGTTCTAATAAATTGATTCTTATTTTTTTCTTCCGTTGTTTCATTTGAATTACTACAGCCATCAGTATCACAATTAATACCATGAAAATAATTATATAAATTATCTCTATATATAGATATTTGGTCAATGATATCCTGAATTGAAGTTGTTAACTCATTAGAAATTTCTTCTGTTATAAATGTGTAGTTTTCATAAGCTTCATAAAATTGATAAGATGGAGTTAATAGACTTGCTAAATCTTTTAGTTCTTCGAAATATGTGTTTAATTCTTCTATATCAAAGTATTCATTCAATTTTAAAGTTTTATTTATATAATTTACTATAAACATTTGATTTGAAGAGATATATGAAGTTATATTTTGATAGTAAGGAGTTATTTTTGTTGTCAATATGCTCGCTATTGTTATATGATGGTTAATTTTTTCAAATACTTGATTTGATTCATTTTTAAAGGACTCTAAAGATTCGATTATATAATCTATTTCTTCTGGGTATTGGAAAATAAGAGATCTATTTTGTTTTAATGCTTTAAATGAATTTATTAATTCATTCTTACTATTATTAAATTTGGTCCAAAATTGTTCAGATAACACAAATTTAGGTGCTAATTTTTTAATATCCATAGCTAAGTTGTCAATCAATGTTTTATTAAAAGCATCCAAATATTGATCAATTTTATTTTTATGTAAAGTGATATCAGTATCTGATAAATCTGATTTAAAATAATCACATTCTTTTGTAATATTTATCTTTATTTCATTTAACATTTCCTTTGCTTTTTTAGAGTCATCAATTTTTATATTATATATTGTAAAATAAATTTCTTTAGTGAATTCTTTATAAAAATTGAAGAAAAATTCATTCAAATTTTTGTAGATAGGAGTTATTAATATTTTAAAGTTATTCAGTTGATTAGCAAATTCAGTTTGTTGTTCCAAAAGCCCAGGTATTAAATTAGTTATATTTGAATACATTTTTTCATTTATAATAAAATCATTATTCTTCTTTTTAATATTGTTAATGAAATTATTTATTAATGATTCACGCAGTGGAATTGTATTAATATAAGCCAATTGTAGAGGATTTGTTAACGTCAATGAATAAAAAGAAAATACCGCATGTTCTTGAATAAATTCTTTGAAAGTTTTTAATTTCTCTGAATAACTTTTTTTAGTTTTATCTTTATTTTCTATTAAAGAAGCAAAATAAGTATCAATATATAATTTTTTTGAAAAATTATTATTAAAATCAGTTAAATATTTTGTTATATTTTTTTGTATGCCATCATTAATTGAATTCACATCATCTGATATATCCTGAAGTAATACAAAATATTCTATGCTTATATAATTTTTTAAAAGGGTAAATACTTCCGAATTATATTTTATTCCAGAATCATAATAATTATCTAATGTAGCTTTAGTTTGATTATAATTACTAGAGAGTTCCTCAATGATTAATTTTTCATTATTTGTATTAATATCTCTAGCTTTAATATTAGAATTAGTAATATAATTACTAAGATCTTTAAGTGTTTTTTGTATATTTGTTTCCTTATTTTTATTTTTGTTTTGTAAAACTTTGGTAAAATTATCAAATAAATTATCATAGGAATAAGGCTTTTTCTCTTGTAAAATATTATGAAAATTATTATATATATTTTTATTAAGTAAATCATTAGTATTGTCTATTTTTTTTCCGAGTTCTTCCATGAAAAGCAATAATTGAAAAGTAAAATCATTTTTATTTTTTACTATAATATGATTATTACTATAAGTTGTTCTTGATTGAATAACTTTTTCTTTTGAACCTAATATATTTATTGTTTTCACCACAGTTTGACCATTATGTGGATAAGTATCAGTTTGAGTATAGGTTCTCACGTTGGTACCTAAAAAGTGTTTTTCATAAATATCTTTTATAACGCTATTAATTTTTTGACCGTAGTAAGGATAATCACTCGTAGCTAAATGTCTCAAACTTCCAGTATCTTCTTCAATTTCATCTGTTATTGAAATTGATAAATTTGAACCGTTAATTCCTTCCATAAAGTTTGGACCCATTTCATCTAATAAATAATTCTTGTATGCCGTATCGGAATATTCCTCATAATCATAATTCGTAAAATATTCTATCAGAGTTCCATTATCATCAGTGAAATCATCTAAAAGATTAACATTATTAGAATTATCTGAATCTAATGATTTCAATTTAATTGGGTTTTGCTCAGCTATAGCATCTGATTCATTATCTACAACAATATCTTCTTTTTCAAAGAATGTATCATTGTTAAAACTTTTATTATAGATATATCCATCCATTGCTGGATCTCTAACACCTGATTCAAAATGAGTACTTTGCTTTTGATATATGGATTCAACTCTTCCTTCTTTGTTTAATGTAGTCAATACCGTTCTATTATCTAAACTTCCTGTTAATTTGGCATCATCGCTATTAACATCTTCTAAACTTAATAATGTTATATTTTTTGTATCATCTCCATTGTCCTTGATTTCTCTTAGTTTTATATCAAATTCTTTTTCTGATGGAATAGTTGTATCTTCAACATAAGTCTCATTCGTTTGATTAAATTCTTCTTGTAATACTCTATATCTAGTTCTCTTAAATTTATTTTTCATTTTTGGTTTTGATATTTGTAGATTCAATTCAGAAAGTCTTCTTAATATCGAAGTTTTTTTTTGAGTTAAGGAATCAGTCTCTAAAATATCTTTTTGGAGTTCATTAAATTTTTCTTGAATGTCATCATCATATAAAATGGAAGAAACTTTTGGTATAATTAAGGCAGCAATTTCCTTTATATATTCTATACTTTTAAAAATAAAATTATGAGCCTTAGGATAATACATTTTTTTTATAGTTCCTGTTTCATAAAATTCTATTTTAAAAAATCCACAAGAACTATTAAGGGTGTCATTCAAAGATATAACTGGTTTCGAATCTGAACTATTTTTTATCTTTTCATATATAGCTATTAATTGTTTGTCATATATGAAATATGTTTCTTCTTTTGTTGTACTATTTATATAAGATAAATCTATAACGGCTAAATACCCCGTATATATTGCTATTTTAGTATCATTATCAGTTTTTTCATATTTTATATCTCTTACATATAAAAGAAAATCACCTCTTGCATCCATATCTTGAGTTTCATTTTTTGGTTGTTCATCTTGATCTTCATCTCCATCCATTCCAAATGTTATATTTATAATTTTTAAATTTTCATAGATAAATGAAATTCCTGGTTTGTATGCAATTTGAGCTACGATTGGTTCCGGTTCTAAAAATTTTTGAACTTTTATTTGAACAACAAGTCCTTTTTTTAATGGAATTAAATCATTTGAGTTATTAAAATAGACACTTAAATTAAAGGATGAATTATGGTAATCTGCTACGAAATTTAAATTATATGTTTTATTTTCAACATTTACTTCAATATTTTGTTCCGGTTTTTCTGTTTCAGTCCTAACGAATATTTGTTTTTTGTAAACAACGTCTTTTCTATATATTTCATTCATATAATCATCTCTTATTTTTAAATAAATATTAATAGGTTGAATATCTTCACTTATTTCATTCGTGTAATAAATTATTTCAGTATAATTAGGATTTGGTAAACGTGCTGCTTGAATATTAATTATTGCTTTTTTTGTGATTTCTTCATCATCAAATAGTAAGGATAATTCTATATCTTTATTACTTTGTTTAGTACTATATAATTCTATTAAGAATATGCCTAATTTTGAATCTATATTTGAAGATTTAAAAATGAATGTATTATCTTCAAATGTTTGATTAAATTTTAAATGGGAATTAATATCTAATTCCTTATGATATAATAAATCTCTTTTTGTTCTTACTTTTAAATAAAAAGAATACTTTTCTCCCGCATATATTTCATGTCTAACTAAATCTGGTTCATATGTGAAATGACTAGTATTATAATCACCATTTCCATATTCGGTATCATTTTCCCAAGAAGATAAATTAATTGGAAAATGGAAATATTCACTTATATTATCTTTTTTAATTTCTATTTTTAATTCATAATTGTCACCAGAGACTAGATAATTATAATCCTTTATATTATTTTCTGGTATTGATAAATTAAATTTATTTGCATCTCTTTTAATATCAAAAACAATAGGATTCATATCATTTCCATACATCTGAGCATCAATGATTTCAGCTGAATCAACATTTTTCAAATTATTATAGTATAAATCCACTAATTCATATATGATTATAAAACTAGTGTTGACATCTAAAGATATATTGGTGTTATTTTCTTTTATTTCTTCATTAAATGAATCTGCGCAAATATTAAATTTGAGGTTTTTAATAACAGCTTCTGCTTTAATAGAAACTGAATAATTTAAAGTTCTAGTATCATATAAAATTTGCCAAGTCATCATTTCTGGATATGTTGGGATTTCTATATTATATATTTCAATTATATTTTGCTCTTTATTTACTTGAGAAAAGAATTCTAATGGTTTATTATCAAAAAGACATTTTATTTTTATTTGTTCATACAATGTATCAGCGAAAATTTCATTTCCATTTGCATCTTTTGGATAAATAGTAATATTTGATATTTCTCCAAGATTTATCTCTTTCAAGTAATCAACTTTTGTTTGTTCCCAATTAACAACAGTTTCTAATACACTGATATTACAATTTTCGCAATAAATATTTTTATCTTCGTATTTAGCTTCAATTAAAGCTCCTCCTCTAAAATTGAAATATAAATCATAAATAATTGCTTTTTCTTTTGAATCAAATTTACCATTTTCAACTTTTATCTTTGTTGTATTAGCCAAGGTTAAAGTAACTTGGAATTTTTCAACATCTGTTTCTTCTATATAATCCATAGGGATTTTGTGCTTATCTCTTGGAATTATTTTTACTGTTGAATTACTTCGATAAAGGATATAATGTTCTTTTACTTCAATAGAAGTTTCTTCTATATTCATTTGAATGTTATTGATTTTTATAATATAAGTAGTAACATTTTTGAAATACTTTGAACTTATATAAATCTCCCCAGGAATTTTAGTTTCGAAATTAATAACTATTTTTTTCTTAGAAGTAATGCACACTTGAGAATAAAAAGCTCCGTTTTTACTATGAGTTATGTTAAATAATTCTTCTAAGTCGCTTGAAGAAAAGTTTAAAACCTCAGAAGGGAAATTACCGCCTTTATCTTTTGGATGCATAATTAAAGAAGGAATTATCTTAGTGTTTCCTTCTCTGAGCATATCTGGGTAAGCTTTCATGGAATAGTCATCGACTTCAATATATTCAAGTTTGTTACTTTCTTCAAGGTTTCTTAATGCAGTTTGAATAGCATTTTTTGGATGGCAAATTGTCAAATCTTTTACTGGGTTTTTATCTTTAGTTGCTTCTAAATATATATAGGCATATTTTCCTAGAAATTTATCCATTTCAATTAATTCCGAAAAAATAATATTTTTGGAATACATTATCTTAAATTCATTTTTTTCGATTTGAATATCTAATTTGATGGTATTAGATTTAAATTCTTTTTTCTTAGCTAGAAATTCACTTGGCTCTTTTTCTTGATTAGGTAAATCTATCTTGATTATTCTTTCTTTGTCATCAGGATTTCTTCCTTCTTCTTTAAATCTTTTTTGAAATTTGAGGGATATTTTTTCTTTGTCTTCTTTGGATGGAGTAATGTTAATCACCAAAGCATTTGTGTTATTGAATCCTTTAATAGGAATAGATTCAGATAATATCAAGGAGGTATGAATTGATTCGATGATTCCTATTTCCAAGTTTATTTTAAGAGGCGAAGTCATAATTTTCTCTTTTTTAATGTAATAAATGGAATTTTCTCTAATATTAGATGTTAGATTGGAAAAGGGAATCATTTCAGTTCCAGCTGGGCATATGCTGGCAGAGGATACAATATGATATATGCATATCATATTAACTAAATAAAAAAACATCTTGTCTTTCATGCTTAAAAATAATATTCAACTTTGATAAAAGTATTAATAATTCAAAATTAATTAGATGACGTCAATATGACGAAATCAAAAAATAAATTATTTTTTAATTAATTAATTAATTTAATTATATTTTTTAATATTTAAACATGGGGATTGGGGATTGGGGATTGGGGATTGGGGATTG
>NBJL03000746.1:4779-18774 GCA_002087855.3 Entodinium caudatum | reverse complement strand
CCCAATCCCCAATCCCCAATCCCCAATCCCCAATCCCCAATCCCCAACTAACATTAAATTTTAAAAATATATATATAATTTTATCTTTTATTTTAAAAGATATCTAACAAATAAATCCTTAATTAAATTTTTATTTTCATATAAATGTCAGAACCAAACGCAAGTCCTAACACAGGACAAGAAGAATCTCAACTAGATATTCAACATCTACTCGATTACATAAGTAATCTATCAATGCTAATGGCAGATGCTGATAGAGATGCAGTTTACAAGTTCCTAATCAGCAAAACAAACCTAGAATTTCTTCGCTCTTTTTCCACTAGGGAAAACATCCACAATATTTGCTTAGTAATCAACGAAGATGAACAACCAGAACCAGATAAGGAATTTTTACTTGAATCAGATCCAACTTTAAAACCTTTTCCTTCCACGAATATTATTTTCATAAAGAAAATACCTTATTTAGATTGCTCTGATATGAAAAAAATCAAAAAAGATTTACAAATATTAAACTTCAGTACCGAAAGCAATGATTCCTCAATGCTTTCCCATATTCAAAATTGTATCCAATCCGCCTTTTTATCTTTGTTTGCTTCATATAAAGAATTAATCAAAGTCAAAAAAGTGTCAGCTATTAAAAATCACAATGCGCTTCTTTTACATAATAAAGTCACTGAATTAGTCGAATCAATAAATAAAACAAGGAAGACTTCGGATATTCCTAATATAAAATTAGAATTTGAACCTTTCTTTGTGGAAAAAATTGAAAAGATTAAGAAAGAAAAAGGAAGAGAGCCTACTGTTGATGAAATGTTTGAAGATATAGATGATAATAAAATAAATAAATTGTGTGATTCGATAAGTAAATGGAAGACAGAAATATCCCAAATAATTCAAATGGATAGACAATTAAAAGATGGAAATACTTTAGATGAAGTTGAATTCTGGATTGATTATGTCAAAGTTTTGAAAAGTATCAAAAAACAAGTTGAATCCAAAGATGTTCAAATGACTTTAGATATTGCTAAAAGAGCCAATAAAGTATTTATTACAAAGCCATTCGAAAACGATACAAAAACTGATGATTATATAAAAAAAGCGAATTCATATAATATATTATTAAAAGATTTGCCAGTAAAAGAAATGTATAATTCCAATAGTATTGATGACTTAACGAAACAAATCCAAAAAATTTATGAGGTAATTCGTAAGCAAATAAAGCTTTCAATGTATCCCTTAAACAGAGTACAATCTCTAATTGAATGTCTAAGTGAAGATATGTACAGTAAAGTCATAAAAATTTTAGGACCTAATTTAATGTCAATGAAATATGAGGACTTCCATGATTTATATAAAAAGTGCAACAACCTTTTTAAAAAGGTATGGCAAACTGAATATGATTCTTTAAAAAAAGAGATTCAAGATTTAGCCAAAAAAAGAAATGAAGCTTTAAATCAACAAAAAAATACTTTTCCGCATATGGAATTAAAGGCAAGATTAAAAGATATAAAAAAATTCAGACTCGAACATAAAGAATTAGTTGAAATAACGCTTAAATTAAGCAAATCGAATAATTCTGAAAAAACAGAGGATTCTCAAATAACAAGAGATATTAAAGCTGCTTATAAATTAACGACTACTGTTGATGTTTTAGATCTGACAAAAAAAGGAATTGACAATTGGGCCAATGTGAAATCTGAATATAATAAAGTTATAGAAAAAATAGAAGGACAAATTTCGACTTCATTAACTGAGCAATTAGCAAGTGCTCAAAATGTAAATGAACAATTTAGAATTTTTGAAAAATTCAAAATAATTATCAAAAGACCAAGAATTCAATCATCCATTCAGGATTACCAGAGATCTTTGTTAGATAATGTCTCTAAAGATTTAAACAATTTAAAAGAAAAATACAACGCAGGATATGAAAACAGTTCCGCTGCAAGACTTTGCTCCATTAGAGGTATTCCTCCAATTAGTGGTGAAATTATATGGAATAACCAATTTGAAGAACAGGCTAATTTATATAAGGATAAAATCGCAAATGTGTTGGGGGATTCTTGGGAAAATACTGAAGATGGAAAAAGATTGAATAATTTAATTCAATCGTTTAAAAATATTTCTGAAAAAAGTAGAGAAAAGGTTGATAATTTCAATAAAAATATTGGATATAAAAAAAGTACTAGTTTAAGTGATATTGATAAAATTATTTATTTGGATGGAAATTATGGAAATTATAAATTAAAAGTGTTTTTCAATGATTCTTTAATTGAATTCAAAGAAGTTAGATTACTGAAAAAAATATATGATAATAATAAAAAGAAGATTAATACAAGTAATGTAAAAACAAAAGACTATTATCCTTATGCTTTGGCTATTCAGGATGCTTTTAGAACATTTAATAATTGTTGCCAAAAAATAAAAGATGAACCTAAAATAAATAAATTAATAGCAGAAGAAAAAAGTCAAATTCATCAATTGATAAAAGATAATATAGATATATCTTGGTCAAATGACCAAAAAGTAATTGATTTCGCTAAAAGATTATGTGGAAAAGTTTCTTCCTTCGAAGAAAACGTCACCGAATTAATAAGTATCATAAATCAAATAGATTCCTTATTACAACAGATACTAAAAGTCCCCATTCAAAAAGAAGCAATAAGTGAAAGTGTTTCTGCAATTCAATCAGTAATAAATCAAATAACTGGAAGTAGCAAACATTATTCAAATATCGAAAAATGGATAAAAGATATTGATAACAAATTAGAAAATAATTTAATGAAAAGACTTGAGGAAAGTTTAGAATTATGGAAAAATGAATTTTTAGCCTCAAAGCCTTTAAGTGATCCTGTCTTGATTAAAGACTTAATTGTTCATAAGATAAGTATGGAAAACAAAACTATTATTTTACAACCTTCCATTTTCGAAGCAAGGGAATATTGGTACGCTCAACTTCATCAAACTATGAATGTTATTTTAAATAATAAAAGATTATATTCAAGAACATCTATGAAAAGTGATTCTCAAGATATATACAAAGAAACAACATATAGAGATTTAATCCCGAAGATAGATTCAAAAATCCTTTTAGGAGTATATTCTGCTTTAGAAAAAACATTCATAAGTTGTGAAGAATATGTGCAAACTTGGTCTTCTTATCAAGTCTTATGGCAAATCGAACCTCAATTCATTTTTAATAAATTAGGAGATGATATGGAAAAATGGCAACAAATAATGGAAGGTTTGAAAAAAGGTAGAAAAACTTTTGATAACGATAAAAATGAGACTGTTTTTGGAGCACTTATAATAGATTATAGTTCAGTCCAAGATAAGGTTAATAACAAATATGATTATTGGCACAAAGAAATAATGAATCAATTTGCCCAAAGATCAAATGAAGGAATGAATGAATTCAGCAAAAAAATAAAATCAGCCAAAGAAATCCTTGAAAAAAATAGTTTAGAAAGCGAATCAAGTGACATAGTCGCATTTATCACTGAAATATCAAAGGTTAATAAAAATTTAAACAATTGGCAAAAAGAAATGGACAAATATATCAAGGCTCATTCAATTCTACAAAAACAGAAATTTAATTTCCCTCCAAAATTCAAAAAATTAGAAGAACTCGAAAAAGAATGGAACAATTTCTTAAACATCTTAAAAGAAAAATCAGCCATAATGAAGGAAAAAGAACCAGGAGCTAAAGCCAGAATCGCAGCAGAAGAATCCACCATTAACGAAAGAATCCAAGAATTAGAAAAATATTGGACAGAAAATAAACCAGATAAAGCGGACAATCCCAGTGAAGCTTTAGATATTTTAAAAGAAGCCAGAAATTTAATAGAAGAAGTAAATGAAAGTTATATTAAGAATTGCAAAGCGAAAGAATTACTAGAAATGGACTATAGTGATCCTAATAAACTAAATAGCTTATTAGAAGAAATAAAAGACTTAGAAGATGTTTGGGGAGAATTGAATAAAATATTTTCTAAAATTGACGAAAAGAAAGATACGCCTTTCGTAGCAGTAAATGCAGATAAGATCAAAAAAGCTTTAGAAGAGGCTTTAACCCAGATAAGTGAATTACCTACTAAATATCACAGTTATGATGCCTTTGAAATTACGAAAAATAAATTACAATACTACAAAAAAATTAATGGTATTATAAGTGATTTAAGAACAGAGGCAATAAAAGAAAGACATTGGAAAACTATATTAAAAGAATTAAAAATAAGTAAAGCAGAAAAAGATTTAATATTAAATGATTTATGGAAAGCTGATTTATTAAAGAAAGAAAAGGCACTTCAAGAAACTATAAACCAAGCCGCTGGTGAATTGGTATTAGAAAATTATATAAAGAAATCCAAAGATAGATGGAATAGTTTCGAATTAGATATGATTAAATACAAAGAAAAATGTAAATTAATCAAAGGCTGGGATGATATGTTTACACTATTAGATGAAGATATAAACAGTTTCCAATCAATGAGTAATTCTCCTTATTTTAATTTATTTAAAGATGATATTGAGCCATGGAAAGACAAGCTAGAAAATATTCGACTTCTTTTTAATGAATGGGTCGATGTTCAAAGAAAGTGGGTTTATTTAGAAGGCATCTTCTTCGGTTCAGCTGATATTAAAAATGAACTTCCTGCTGATTATAACAAATTTCAATCAATAGATAATGAATTTACTTCCCTAATGAAGCGAGTAGCGAATAAGCCTTACATTTTAGAAGTAATAACAATTCCTAATATTAAAAGTATCTTAGAAGAAAAACTCAAAACAGCTTTAGAAAGAATACAAAAAGCCCTTTATAATTTCTTAGAAAAACAAAGACAAAATTTCGCAAGGTTTTATTTCATAGGAGATGAAGACTTATTAGAAATTATCGGTAATAGCAAAGATGTAAATAAAATCACACGTCATTTCAATAAAATGTTCGCAGGGATGAATTCATTACTTTGTGAAGATGGTGACGAATTAAAAGGGATGGTCTCACGTGAATTCGAAGAAGTCTTTTTCGAAAAAAGCGTTAAAATATCAGAAGATCCTGTCGTGTATCAATGGTTAAGAAAAGTCCAGGAACAAATGCACTTTACCCTTGCTACAAAATTAGAAAAAGCTGTAAGCGAAATATCAGAAATGGATTACATAGGAAAAGTCGATGAATTTATTAAATGGATAGAACAATACCCAGCTCAAATAACTGTACTCAGTTCACAAATATTATGGAGTGCAAGTATCGAAGCAGCTTTGACCGGAGTTAAAACTTTGAAGGCTTTGCCTGATGGATTTACTTTAGAAAGTGAAGAAAAGGTTATTAATAATATGTTAAGTGCTTTATCTGATCAAGTCTTAAAAGATATCAAAGTCGACATGAGAAAAAAATTAGAACAGTTAATCACAGAATTAGTTCATCAAAGAGATGTAGTAAGATTACTTAAAGCAAAAAAAATAACAAATGTTGAAGCATTTGAATGGCTTTATTATATGCGTTTCTATTTTTATCCTAAAACTCCAGATGTATTAAAGCGACTTCAAATTAAAATGTCCAATGCCTCTTTTGATTACGGTTTTGAATATTTAGGAGTCGCTGAAAAATTAATTCAAACTCCCCTTACGGATAGATGCTATTTAACTCTTACTCAAGGTCTTTATTTCAGATTAGGTGGTGCTCCTTTCGGACCCGCTGGTACAGGTAAAACTGAATCTGTTAAGGCTTTAGGAGGTCAACTTGGAAGATTCGTTTTAGTTTTTAATTGTGATGAAAACTTTGATTTTAAAGCCATGGGAAGGATTTTTGTAGGTCTTTGCCAAGTAGGAGCCTGGGGTTGCTTTGATGAATTCAATCGTTTAGAGGAAAGAATATTATCAGCTGTATCCCAACAAATTCTCATAATTCAATTAGGTTTAAGAGAATTTGCCACTAATATAGATTTAATGGGAAAGAACATAAAATTAAATCACCAAATGGGTATATTTGTCACTATGAATCCTGGTTATGCAGGAAGAAGTCAATTACCAGATAACTTGAAACAATTATTTAGACAAATGGCCATGGTTAAACCAGATAAAGATATGATTGCCCAAGTTACTTTGTATTCTCAAGGATATAAAACAGCAGAAAGACTTTCGTCTAAAATGGTATCATTATTTGAATTATGTTCTTCTCAATTAAGTTCACAAAGCCATTATGACTTTGGTTTAAGAGCCTTAAAAAGTGTTTTGGTTAATGCCGGTAACTTAAAAAGAAAAGAAGACAAAGAAAGAGAACTCACGAAAAAGGATGCGAATATGCCTATAGAGCAATGGGAACAAAATATTTTATTGAGATCAGTATGTAATACCCTTATACCAAAATTAGTAAGTGAGGATATTACTTTGTTTAATTCGTTATTGAGTGGAGTTTTCCCTGATTGCAAAATAGAAGAAGTCAAGGAAGATGAATTAAAGAATAAAATTATTGAATTATGTCAATTACGTAATTTAAATCCAGAAAAAAAATTCATAGATAAAATATTACAATTATATTCAATACAAAAAATGCATCACGGTGTAATGATGGTTGGGCAAAGTGGAACAGGGAAAAGTGCGGCATGGAAAATACTTTTAGAAGCTTTAACCGCTTTAGATAATATCAAGGGTGAATCTTACATAATAGATCCAAAAGCAGTGAATAAAGAAAATTTATATGGTAAATTAGATCAAACTACTTTAGACTGGACAGATGGAGTATTCACAGGTACTTTAAGAAAAATATTGGATAATCAAAGGGGAGAAAGCGGTAAAAGGCATTGGATTATATTTGACGGAGATGTCGATCCAGAATGGGCAGAAAACTTAAATTCAGTCTTGGATGATAACAAATTGTTAACTTTGCCTCATGGTGATAGGTTACAAATTCCTCCAAATGTGAGAATAATGTTCGAAGTTGAAAGTTTAAAATATGCAACTTTGGCTACTGTATCAAGATGTGGTATGGTGTGGTTTTCTGAAGATATTGTTACTATTGATATGATGTTCAGTCATTATCTGAAAAGATTGAAACAAAATAATTTCGATGATTCAATGAATTACCTCGCTAATCAAAGTGGGGCTTTGATGGAATTCGATAATTCCAAAAATGATTACAATACACAAGTAAGAACAAAAGCAGCTGATAGTATCAAAGCTTTTTTCGAGCCGAATAATTTAGTCCAAAAAGCTTTAGAAGCCGTTGAGGAATATAATCATGTAATGGAGTATACTAAAATAAGAGTAATAGAATCAATGTTTGCTTTATTGAGAAAAGGAACTACAAATATAATAGAATATAATGATAATCATAGTGAATTCCCGATGACAGATGAACAAATATTCACTTATATGAGCAAATGGTTAATTGTTTCATTAATATGGGGATTGGGTGGTAGTCTCAGTTTAGGAGATAGAACACGCTTCAGTGAGAAATTGAGAGATTTTACTTCTGATATTGATTTCCCTAGTGATCCAAATTTCCAAATGATTGATTATTATGTTAACATGGGAGAAAATAGGTGGAATCCCTGGAAAGCAAAAGTACCTAATACTGATATTGATAGTGAAAAAGTATCAGATGCTGATGTGGTTATACCTACTGTTGATACTGTAAGGCATCAGGAAATATTGAAAAGTTGGATTAGTGAACATAGACCTTTTATCTTATGTGGTCCACCTGGTTCAGGTAAAACTATGACTTTAATGGCAACTTTGAAAATATTAACAGATTTCGAAATGGTATTTATTAACTTTTCTTCAAGTACAACTCCTGATTTAATTCTAAAAACATTTGATCACTATTGTGAATATATAAAAAGCAGTAACGGAACAATATTACGGCCTAAATTAAACAATAAATATTTAGTAATATTCTGCGATGAAATAAACCTTCCTGAAATGGATAAATATAGCACTCAAGTTGTAATCACTTTCCTTCGAGAAATAACAGAACAAAATGGCTTTTGGCGTCCTTTAGATAAAACATGGATTAAATTAGAACGTATTCAATTCGTTGGAGCATGTAATCCTCCCACTGATGTAGGTAGACATCCTTTAAATAATAGATTTTTAAGGCATTGTCCTTTATTATATGTAGACTTCCCTGGAAAAGACTCTTTAAGACAAATCTATGGAACTTTCAATAGAGCTATTTTACGAAAAGCGGGAAGTGCTTTTAGTGGTATGAGTGAACCTTTAACTGAAGCAATGGTTGAATTTTACATGCAATGCCAAACACATTATACTCCTGATATTCAACCACATTATATTTATTCCCCGAGAGAATTAACAAGATGGAAACATGCTATAAATGAATCAATAGAAAATATCTCTGATACTGATGGCCTTGTGAGATTATGGGCACATGAGGCTTTAAGGTTATTCCAAGATCGTTTAGTTTTAGATGAAGAAAAAGTGTGGTGTGATCAATTAGTAGATAAAGTTGCTTCACAATGTTTTCCTTCTCTTTCCCCTCAGGCCTTAGAAAGACCTATTTTATTCACTAATTTATTAACAAATACTTATATATCATGTGGAAAAGACGAATTGATAAAAAAAATAGAGTCTAAATTACAAGTATTTTACGAAGAGGAATTAAATGTGCCTTTAGTCATCTTTGATTCAGTCTTAGAACATATTCTTCGTATTGATCGTGTCTTAAAGCAACCAATAGGACATCTATTATTAGTAGGACAAAGTGGTGTCGGGAAAACAACTTTATCAAGGTTCGTTTCTTGGATGAATGATTTAACCGTGTTTCAAATAAAAGCAGGAAGAAATTACGGCGTGGCTGATTTCGATGCTGATTTAAGAGGGATAATGAAACGAGCAGGATGCAAAGGAGAAAAAATTTGTTTCATTTTTGATGAAAGCAATGTTCTAGGTCCTGCATTTCTTGAAAGAATGAATGCGTTATTAGCTTCTGGTGAAGTTCCTGGATTATTTGAAGGAGATGAATATATTTCTTTGCTTAATATGGCAAGAGAAAATATAGTAAAAGAATTAAAAGGAGTCGAAACAGAGGAAGAAATCTATAAAGCTTTTATTAAAGGCGTTCAAAGAAATTTACATGTAGTGTTTACAATGAATCCCCTTTCACCAGATTTTAGTAACAGAGCAGCTTCTTCCCCCGCGCTTTATAACAGATGTGTTATTGATTGGTTCGGGGATTGGTCAAGAGAAGGATTATTCCAGGTAGCTAAAAAATTGACAGAAAATGCAGATTTAAGAAAAGAAAACTTTAAAAAGCAAGACATGTCAAAGGATGAAATGCACACTTTAATTGTGGATTCAATTACTTCATATCATATGCTTATAAAAGAATTAAACGATAAATTATCTAAAAACGCTAAAAAGTTTAATTATATAACACCAAGGGATTTCCTTGATTTCATTAAGCATTTTAGTAATCTACAAAAAGAAAAAAGTGATGAATTAAACGAGCAAAAAACACATATTAATAAAGGTCTTCAAAAAATTATCCAAACAGAAAAAACAGTAAATGAACTTAAACAAAGTTTAGCAATTAAAGGAAAAGAATTAGACAAAAAACAAGAAGAAGCAAAAGTAAAATTCGCGAAAATAATGGAAGATACTGAAAAAGCCAGACAAAACAAAGAAAAAGCGGAAAAAAAGCAAGTTCAAATCGAAGCAACAAAAAAAGAGATTGATGAAAGAACGAAAATAGTTAATGATGAATTAAGTACAGTTGTACCTAAGATGGAAGCGGCAAAACAAGCCATAGGAAATATGTCTAAAAAAAATGTTGCTACGTTAAGAGCATTAAATAAAGAAACAGATAATACTCGAACTGCTCTTAGATTAACAGCTATAATTTATTATAAATTAGCTACAAAAAAAGTAAAGGAAAAAATAGATTGGAAAGATACTAAGGATGCCATAATGAAGGAAAATTTTATTTCTATAATTAAAAATGCAAAGGCTGAGGATCTAGGACCAAAAGTTACTGAATTAATCCAAAATGAGATTAAAAAACCAGAAAATAATTGGAATATAGATAGAATAAAAAAAGCATTTTTAGAAGTAGGTTTATTAGCTGAATGGATTGAGTCAACTGTTGCTTGTGCCAATATAAATAATCAAATGGAACCTTTGAAAAAGCAAATTGCAGATTTAAATGCCCAAAAAGATAAAGTAGTTAATGAATATAATGAAATCGCTAAAGAAAAGGAGATATTAGAAAATAATATTGAACAATTAAAAATAAATTACGATGAATCAGTAGTAGAATCTAATAATATCAAAAAAGAAATTGAACAAGTTAAAAGCAAAGTCGAAAGAAGTGAAAAATTACTTATTAATTTATCTAGTGAAAAAGAGCGTTGGTCAAAGCAAATGGACGAATTTAAAATAAATATAAATAATCTTTTAGGTGATACCTTTTTATCTTCTTCTTTTTTAGCTTATATTGGTTTCTATGATGCCTTTTACCGTAAATATTTAAAAGACAAATCTAGACAAATAGTGAAACAAAACGAAATAATATCAAGTAATGATTTAGACGAAGTTGAATGGCTCACTAAAGCCAATGATAAAGCCACCTGGCAAAATTGTAAATTACCAAATGATAATATTTGTTTAGAAAATGCAACCATATTGCAAAGATTTAATAGATATCCGTTAATTATAGATCCAGCAGGACAAGCTACTGAATTCATTAAAACATTTTATCATTCTAAAAAAATAAAATCTACTACTTTCACTGATAGCAGTTTCCTGAAATTATTAGAAAACGCTTTAAGATTCGGGTATCCCATACTAGTTCAAGACGTAGAAAAAATAGACCCTATAATGAATTCATTGCTTAATAAGGAAATTCATAAACAATCCGGAAGAAATTTAATACGTATAGGAGATCAAGAAATAGATTTCTCCCTCACATTTAACATGTTCATGGTAACAAGAGATTCCTCATGTCACTTCACTCCAGATTTATGTTCAAGAGTCACTTTCCTTAACTTTACTATAACTCCAAGTTCATTACAAAATCAAATTTTAGATATCGTTCTTAAAAATGAAAGACCTGAAGTAAATCAGAAAAAAGAAGAATTAATCAAAGCTCAAAGAGAATACAAGGTCCAATTGAGACTTTTGGAAGAAGATCTTTTAACTGCATTGAATAGTGAAGGAAATTTATTAGAAAATAATGAAGTAATGACAAGGTTAGAAGATATCAAGAATAAATCTTATGAAATTTCTATTGAAGTATCCAAAAGTGAAGATATTATGAAAGAATTAGAATCAACCATGAATGAATATGCTCCCTTGGCTAGTAAGGCAAGTAGAATATTTTTCGCTTTGGATTCTTTGGAAGTCATTCATTATTTGTATCGTTATTCGCTTTCGTTTTTCATGGATATACTCAATTTCGTTATTAATTGCAAAGAAATGCAAGAGTTTCCTAAAAATATGTACTCAAATAGACAAACTAAGATAATCCAGTTATTATTTAAAGAAATATATCACCGTGTGGGGTATTCTTTACTTAATAAAGATAAAGCAATTTTAGCAATGAGATTAGCCCAAATAAGTTTAGGCGATAAATTCAAAAATGAAATCAATCTTTTATTAAAAATAAACTCAAATATAATGAATGACGCTTCTGATATAAGCAATGATATATTAAATGGTAAATTGACATTAAATCAAAAAAAGCAATTATCTGAATTGAATAAATCAGAACCTTTCACAGGAATAGTTTCTGAAATAACCTCAAATTCAGAAGCTTGGATTAATTTTTATAATGACCCTTATGCTGAAAATAGTATCCCTACGGAATTATTGAATAAACATAGAGAACAAATTTCTAACGAGAAAGACCAGAGCATGTTTGATAATATATGCAAATCTATTATGTTATTAGTATTTAGACCAGATCGAATGATGAATAGCATTCAATCCTTTTTAAAAGATGTCTTCAACGAGGAATTAATTAATATACCTGAATTAGACTTAGTCAAAGTTATCAAAGAAGAAACGAATTGTAAAATGCCTATATTATTCTGCAGTGCACCAGGCTTTGATGCCTCAACTAAAATAGAATCATTAGCTAGGCAATTAAATAAAAAGTTTTTATCTATAGCTATTGGTTCTTCTGAAGGTTTTGAATTAGTTGAAAAAAATTGGGCCTCGAAAATAAAATCAGGAGAATGGCTCGTTTTAAAAAATGTCCATTTAGCACCTAATTGGTTAAACGAAATCGAGAAAAGACTTTACGCAAATGAGCCCAATCCCAATTTCAGATTGTTCTTAACAATGGAATTTAATCCTAAAATCCCAGCTAATGTTTTAAGAATTGCCAGAAAATTCGTATTTGAACTTCCTTCAGGTATAAAACATTCTTTAATCAGATCTTATGCGAATGTTTTAACTCCAGAAAAAAGCGAAAAAGTACCACATGAAAGATGTCGACTTCACTTTTTACTTGCTTGGTTCCATGCTGTTATCGGTGAAAGGTTGAGGTATGTTCCTATTGGATGGAGTAAATATTATGAATTTAATGAAAGCGATCAGAAATGCGCTTTGGAAGCCATTGATGAATGGATTAATATTTATGCTAAAGATAGAGCTAATATATCACCGAAACAGATACCTTGGGATGCTATTAGGACTATTATTCATCAGTCGATGTATGGTGGCAAAATTGATAATGATTATGATATGAAAATTTTGGAATCTTTGGTTAATTTATACTTTAATGAAAAAACTTATGATTTCAATTATCCTTTGTTTAAGACATCTTCGGAAAATCAAGCAAATGTTCTTAAAATTCCGGATAAAACTACTAATGCTGGATTTATTGAATGGATTAATGCCTTGCCTAATGTAGAATCCCCTGAATGGAGTGGATTGCCTAATAATGCTGAAAAATTGGTGAGAGAAACTGCTAGTAATAGATTCATTACAGAAATGAATAAAATCCAAGGAGTAGAAGATGAGGAATTAGGTGCTTCAGAATCAGCAGGTAAAAAAACACAAGCAAGTTGGTTAATCTCAGTCCAAGAAAAGAGTACTAAATTACTAAAAGTATTACCATTACAAGTAAAGCCTTTAGTAGGAACTAAACAATCCAATAACGATCCAATATTCAGATTCTTATTAAGAGAAGTTGCAGTAGCTAGTAAATTACTAAATAAAGTTCGTGATGATTTAGACAAATTAATCCTAATGTCCAAAGGAGAAAGTAAATCTACTAATGAATTAAGGGATATCGCTAAAAATATCTTTAATGACAGTGTTCCAAAAGTGTGGCAAATTTATTCCACTTTAGAACTGAACATAACCGAGTGGATTTTAGATTTAAAAAATAGAATTAACCAATTAAATAAAATAACCCAAGCGAAAGATTATGGTCGTTCTGGCTTATGGTTAGGAGGGCTTATATTCCCAGAAGCTTATTTGACCGCAACCAGGCAAAGTGTAGCCCAAGAATTAAAAGTATCTTTGGATGAATTAATGCTAAGTGTTGAATTGGTTAAAAATATTTCTAATGTTGATAATACTTGCTTTGTATTAAAGGGTCTTTGTATTGAAGGCGCTGAGTGGAATTATGATCAAGGCAAATTAATTATGACTGATAGTTTATTTAGTCAATTGCCACCATTTTTACTTAAGTGGAGTGTTAGGAAAAATGCCAATATGGAAAAAGTGTTTCCAATCCCGGTTTATTTGAATACGATGAGGAAAAATTTGCTGTTTTCTGTGTATATTAAAAATGAAAGCGTTTTGACCGACTCTGATTGGTATCAAAGAGGTATTGCACTTATTTCGTGGAATAAGACTTATGAATATGAAAGTGATAATAAGTAATTAAAATATTTGATTAAACTGAATTAATTTAGATTAGGTTTATTATTATTAAGAAAAATATATTTAAATAAGAAGTTAAATTTAATTATAAGATTATTGGGGATTGGGGATTGGGGATTGGGGATTGGGGATTGGGGATTGGGGATT
>NBJL03000741.1:2451-14135 GCA_002087855.3 Entodinium caudatum | reverse complement strand
AATCCCCAATCCCCAATCCCCAATCCCCAATCCCCAATCCCCAAGAAAAATTTTTCCCTTTAAATATTTTTTATTTTTAAATATATTTAAAATTATCTGATATTAAACATGCTAAATTTTATACAATTACACATAAATTTGAAAACATATTCAATCTAATTTTATTGTTAATTAAAATATTTAATCAAAAACAACTTGATATACTTCTAGTTCCTCAACTTGAAAACTTTTACTTCCTCCAGTTAATTCATAATTCTGAGTTGTGTCATAAGTATAATTATATCTATAATCTTTTGAATTATCATTTGAAGTACAATTATCCCATATAGTCAATTCATGTCCTCCTCCAAAAGCAAAATGACTTGGATCACCACATATAGCAGTTCCTTCATTTCCTTTTTTAAGATTAAATTTTTGTTTATTATTAATAGAAAAAATAAAAGCAAATTTATCTTCTTTGTAAGAATATTTTCCTGTCATATTCCATTCAACTGTAGCGTATCCTCCAAATTTATATCCTGCTTTTGATTTAATTAATATTAAAGTTGGTGATTTTCCTTTAACTTTTTCAGAAAATGTTGAAATCCTATCTCCATCTCTGGAAACTTTATATAGTAAATTAAATTTAAATTTAGTATTTTGTCTTATCCAATTACATACCATTATTTTATCTTCCTTATTCTTTAAAATATCAGAATCTATTATATTATTTTTTTCTTTTTCTTTTTTTATCTCTTCTTGTTTGGTTTGTTTTAATTCTTTTATATCTTTTTTAAGATTGGCTATTTCATCTTTTAGTTCCTTTATTTCTTTTTGCATATTTTTATTATCTGCTAATACTTTATTGACTAACTCACATAAAGCATCAACTGTTGAATTTATTGAATTAATACTCTTTTTAATTGTTAAAGAAAAGTCTGAAATATTTTTGATGTTGGTAATAAAATATATTAATAATGAATTTTCTCCTTTTTTAATGTTATATTCATTTTTTTCGAATTTATTTTGTAACTCAGGAAACAATTCATTTATATCATCAAACATTTTGAAATATTTCGATGTTTTATCCAATTCTTTTTTGCTAAATTCTGCTTCATATGAAGTTGGAGGAACTGAATTTCAATTGATTTATTTTAATAAGAAGATTTTCAGATTTTTGAGTTAATATAATCTGAAAGCTTTCATTAGCTACTTGGACTTTAGTGCTGAATTCCAAACATGGTTTAGGTGCGCAAGCTTCTTCCATTTTATATATAATTTATAAACATTTTTTATTAATATATTTTATTGGTTAAAAATATTAAAAATAATTAATTAATATATATGTAAATAAAAACAAATCNATTCAGGAAATAATCTTAATAATAACAGCAATATTAATATGATTAATTCGGCGAATAAAAAAAGCAGGAACCAGAATTTAAGATACAATATATATTATAACAAAATTTGTGGTTTGGAAGTATTCCCTGCCAAATTTAAAGAGGTCGAAAAAGATTATAATAAGGATGTCTCTTCTATAAATAACAGAATTAGACGAGCTAAAACCAAAATAAATAAAAATTATAACCCTCAAGGCTATGTGAACATGGCTGAAATCCTGGATGAAATCAATTTCTTGATAAATAAACAAAAAAGGCTAAATTCCGAAGGAATTGAATTGGCAAAAGATTGGAAAGAAATTCAGGAAGAAAATAGTAAGTTTTACGAGAAAGTTCAAAGCCCTAATATGATGATCAGTGTTAATACTTTGAAGCCTTATATTTTCGAAGATATTTTCCAGAAAAAATTACACGGGTTTAATAATAAATAAATATTAATTATTTTTTAGTATCTAATTAAATAAAATAAAAATTTAGTAAATGATATTGAAAGGAATCCCGGATTCTTTAAATAAATTTTTAACTTCATTTGATAATTTATTATTCGAAATATCAATAATTTGTACCATATCAACCAATTCATTTAATATTAATGGATTGAAATATAAAATTATTTCATCGCCTAAATTATTATAGCTAAAATCCGCTTCGACTAAGCTTTCAAATTTTGGATAAAACACCGAAAAATCTTTCATTGATTCATTTCCTAATAAATTTTTACTTAAATTTAATTTTTTTAAATATATAAAGGTATTATTTTTCGCTTCTTCACATAAAGTTTTAAATCCCTCATTACTTATTTTGTTACTATAAAAATCTATTTCCTTTATTTTAATATCATTTTTAGTTAACGATAAACAAAAATTTGAGAAACCTGAATTTGTTATGTTATTATTACTCATATCTATATAAGAAAAATTTTTACATTTATCAAAGATGTTATAAATATATTCAAAAGCTTTGTCTGAAATGTTATTTGAACTAAGTATTAATCTTGATAAATTCGGCAGTTTTTTAAATCCCTGACATAAAGCTTCGTATCCGGGAGGTGATATATTGAAATTAAAAGAAAAATTAATGGTTTTTATATTAGGGAAATTCATTAATTCTTTTTCTAATTCGAATATCTGGTTCTTATGGTGTCTTTGCCTTATTTTTACATTGCTGAAATCGAAATATGTTTTATTCTGTAATTTCTTCCTATTTTTTTTTAAATAATTAGTCCTCAAATCGTTAAAAACAACTGGGATTGAGTTATATTTATTTTCCAATTCGAATTTTTTTTCTTCTTCGGATGCTTTATCCAATAGATTAAACCATCCACCATTTGGATCAAAAACCCAATATTTATTGCATTCTGATTTTAATATGTTGTAAATTTTATTTAATCCTTTAGTACTTATTTGACTTTGCGCTATCGAAAATTTTTTTAATGAATTTAATTTTTTAATTATAGTAATCAAATTACTGATGCAATCATCATTTATTGCATTTCCCGATAAATTAAGAATTTCCAATTTTGATAAATAATCCTCATTTGACTTTATCATTTCCAAAAATTTCTTTAACCCATTATTACTTATATTGCAAGTTGATACTATTAAAATCCTTAATTCATTTAAGGAAACAAGAGCACTTAATAAATGGTTAAAACCTTGATCACCGAATTGATTATCTAATATATTAAACTCTTTTAAATTTTTTAACTTGGATAATTCTTCCTTAAATATTTCCAAACTTTGTTCTGTGGCGTTGTTTGATTTTAAATTCAATACCTCGATTTTATTATATGAATCAAAGCTAAGCTTTGATATATTATTATCACTTAAACCATTAAAAGATAAATTTAATATCCTTAATTCCTTCAAAAATTTTAATCCATTGCTCAAAGCAATGCAATCCTTACTTGACATATTATTCCCTGAAATGGTTAAACAATTTAATTTTTTAAATTGATTAAAATAAGAAGTGAGTATATTAATATCCGTCTTCGGTTCTGAATCATCAAATATTTCTAACTCAAGTAAATTGGTTAATCCGTATATGAATTTAATTTCCTTGTTTTTAACCCTTGCAATAAAAATCTGTTTTCTTTGTTCTTCGGTTAAATATCTAAAGCCGTCTTCAACAACGCCAAACAGTTTTTTATTTTCTCTTGTTAAATATAGTAAAGGATTCCATGTTGCTTCACGAATGAATTTAAAAATTATTTTATTTTTGGTTTTATCCATGTATAAACATTTAAAAACTGTATTCGCCGAAAAAATTATTGTTTCCTCGTTGTATAAAGAATAATCCCCAATGTCGAATTCATCCATATTAAAAATTGGATGCAAATTAGACGAGGAATAAAGTTTGGGGGGAATCCTGATTTCAATTTCATAATAATTTTTTTTTGTTTTGGAGTCAAATAAGGAATATATATTGTTAAATCTATTTTTTGATGTTATTAAAAAATTTTGGGAACAGTAGTAATTATTTGGGGAAAATTGATTTATTTGATTTGTTGGGTAATATATATAAGTTTTTATCATATTTTTATTTTCATTAATTTCACTTTGTTTTTTAATTACTTTAATATCATTTATTTCATTATTGTTATCATTTATTAATTCATCTCCTTTAAATTTTTCGTTTTTTTTCTGGAGTAAAATAAACATGAGGCATAAGTAGAATGTAGTATACTGTACATTTTTTTTACAGCATGTTGAAGGAAAATCAATTATTTGCTTCGAAAAATTACTATATTCTAAAAACATGTTCATAATCCTGATGTCAAAATCTTTTTCATCAATATCATTCAGGAAATAATTTAAATAAATTTGATCCTTGGAAAAATCGAATAAAAGCATTGATTTTAATGTAATTAACGAAAAAGGAGAATTTTTATACTTAATGAAATTAAATTTAATATATTCTTGATATTCGAAATTTATAAAGTTGAATAAACGCTGCGAACATATTATCGTCGTTGATAAAAAATTTTTGATCAAATTATCATCGCACATTTCATAATTAAAAAAAGAAAAAATATGTTCATAGCAAATCATTGCTAAATTATTGATTAAATTATACTGAAATGAATTCACCGAATTTTCCAGGATTGTGAACAATCCTTGTTTATTATTTAAAAAATTTGCTTCATTTTTTATAATAAAGGACTTATTAGGTTCTTCTCTTTTAATTAAACCATAATGAGTTAAGGCGTTATCTTTATTATATAATAATACATGCTTTTGTTGCAAATTGTCGAAAAAAATCATTTTATTGTTATTCTCATAAGGAAATGAATTAATATAAGAACGTTCGATTTCATTGCTTATTTCTAAGGTAAATATTATCCAATAAACTTTCTGCTTTTCTTCCTCGGATAATGCATTATAGACTTCCCAACTTAAATACTGCCTTGTAAAGAACCAACGTGCGTTGCCCAAATTAGCACTGTGTTTTAGGTCTTTGTCTTTTACCTGAAGAATTTGTTGATTTTCCGATTTTTTTGAATTATCTGATGATTGGGATTTGCCCTTTTGAATATTACCACCCATCTATTTTTTATTTTTTTATTATATTAAATTAAAATTTTTTGTAATAGTATTATTATTTAAATTAATTATATGATTGGGGATTGGGGATTGGGGATTGGGGATTGGGGATTGGGGATTGGGCCCAATCCCCAATCCCCAATCCCCAATCCCCAATCCCCAATCCCCAATCCCCATTTTAAAATTAAAAAATAATACTCAATACTCAATACTCATACTCAGTTATAAATAAAATAAAATAAAATAAAATAAAAATGTCAGTAGATTCCAAAAAGAACATATTATACCGTAACAATTTTAACCTAAGTAAAAACAACGATTCAAGTACATTAGAAACTCTCCAAGAAAAAATAGACTTAGATGACTCAATCTATGAGCATTTCATTGAAGAATTAACCATAAACAAATTCAATCTTTTTTCGAATTATTGCAAAGAAAAAGAAATCGAGAATCTGAAACACGACATGAAATTACGGAAAATTCAATTTTTTCAAATAATGCGCAATGTTTTTCCAGGAAAGGTAGAATTCTATCCTTTATATGAGAAAATTTTTAATCGTTTTAAATTATTGAAGTGCAAGATTGTATACAATCCACAATATGACAATTATTTTATTACAAATATTTTTTCGAATGAAGAAATAGACATATATGAAATCAGTTGTGCTTTGGCATGTTTTATAAAATGCTTTTTTAGACAAAAAATGAGAATTTTATTTAATTTATCAGACACTGATGAAGATGGCTTCATTAACGAAACCGAAGTAAAAAAAATGATTTACACGATAAATTATATATTTAACAGGGAGCAAAACGCCATTGGGACTGATTCGACTATAATGTATTTATCTCTTGCTTCTATTAAGGCAAAAAAATCTTTTGATTTAATTATGGGACATCCCGGTAATTTATCGTTTGTCATTCAAAAAGAAAAATATATCAGTTTTGATAACTTTATTTCCGCTGTTGAAAAAGTTTATAATTATAAATATAATTTATTGCCCTTGTTTATTTCGTTAAAAACTTCGGTTAATATAATTAGAAATGAAAAAGAACTAGAAATTAATAAAAATAATTTTAATGATTATTCAAAAATATTAAAAGAAGTTTTCTCGGGATATAAAAAACAGGGAGATATTGGTAATACCAATTTCGACTTTAAAGGAAGTTTGGAAGCAGAAAAGCGCAAAAAAAGAAATTATAATAGTATAATGAATAATAATATGAATAATATAAATTTAAACAATAATCAAATAAAAACAGGAAATTTAATAATGAATTCTAATTATTCAAGTCTAGGAACGTTAAGCAATGCTAATAATAACAGTAGCATTTTCGGTAATTCAAGTCAAAAAATTGATTCAGGAAATAATCTTAATAATAACAGCAATATTAATATGATTAATTCGGCGAATAAAAAAAGCAGGAACCAGAATTTAAGATACAATATATATTATAACAAAATTTGTGGTTTGGAAGTATTCCCTGCCAAATTTAAAGAGGTCGAAAAAGATTATAATAAGGATGTCTCTTCTATAAATAACAGAATTAGACGAGCTAAAACCAAAATAAATAAAAATTATAACCCTCAAGGCTATGTGAACATGGCTGAAATCCTGGATGAAATCAATTTCTTGATAAATAAACAAAAAAGGCTAAATTCCGAAGGAATTGAATTGGCAAAAGATTGGAAAGAAATTCAGGAAGAAAATAGTAAGTTTTACGAGAAAGTTCAAAGCCCTAATATGATGATCAGTGTTAATACTTTGAAGCCTTATATTTTCGAAGATATTTTCCAGAAAAAATTACACGGGTTTAATAATAAATAAATATTAATTATTTTTTAGTATCTAATTAAATAAAATAAAAATTTAGTAAATGATATTGAAAGGAATCCCGGATTCTTTAAATAAATTTTTAACTTCATTTGATAATTTATTATTCGAAATATCAATAATTTGTACCATATCAACCAATTCATTTAATATTAATGGATTGAAATATAAAATTATTTCATCGCCTAAATTATTATAGCTAAAATCCGCTTCGACTAAGCTTTCAAATTTTGGATAAAACACCGAAAAATCTTTCATTGATTCATTTCCTAATAAATTTTTACTTAAATTTAATTTTTTTAAATATATAAAGGTATTATTTTTCGCTTCTTCACATAAAGTTTTAAATCCCTCATTACTTATTTTGTTACTATAAAAATCTATTTCCTTTATTTTAATATCATTTTTAGTTAACGATAAACAAAAATTTGAGAAACCTGAATTTGTTATGTTATTATTACTCATATCTATATAAGAAAAATTTTTACATTTATCAAAGATGTTATAAATATATTCAAAAGCTTTGTCTGAAATGTTATTTGAACTAAGTATTAATCTTGATAAATTCGGCAGTTTTTTAAATCCCTGACATAAAGCTTCGTATCCGGGAGGTGATATATTGAAATTAAAAGAAAAATTAATGGTTTTTATATTAGGGAAATTCATTAATTCTTTTTCTAATTCGAATATCTGGTTCTTATGGTGTCTTTGCCTTATTTTTACATTGCTGAAATCGAAATATGTTTTATTCTGTAATTTCTTCCTATTTTTTTTTAAATAATTAGTCCTCAAATCGTTAAAAACAACTGGGATTGAGTTATATTTATTTTCCAATTCGAATTTTTTTTCTTCTTCGGATGCTTTATCCAATAGATTAAACCATCCACCATTTGGATCAAAAACCCAATATTTATTGCATTCTGATTTTAATATGTTGTAAATTTTATTTAATCCTTTAGTACTTATTTGACTTTGCGCTATCGAAAATTTTTTTAATGAATTTAATTTTTTAATTATAGTAATCAAATTACTGATGCAATCATCATTTATTGCATTTCCCGATAAATTAAGAATTTCCAATTTTGATAAATAATCCTCATTTGACTTTATCATTTCCAAAAATTTCTTTAACCCATTATTACTTATATTGCAAGTTGATACTATTAAAATCCTTAATTCATTTAAGGAAACAAGAGCACTTAATAAATGGTTAAAACCTTGATCACCGAATTGATTATCTAATATATTAAACTCTTTTAAATTTTTTAACTTGGATAATTCTTCCTTAAATATTTCCAAACTTTGTTCTGTGGCGTTGTTTGATTTTAAATTCAATACCTCGATTTTATTATATGAATCAAAGCTAAGCTTTGATATATTATTATCACTTAAACCATTAAAAGATAAATTTAATATCCTTAATTCCTTCAAAAATTTTAATCCATTGCTCAAAGCAATGCAATCCTTACTTGACATATTATTCCCTGAAATGGTTAAACAATTTAATTTTTTAAATTGATTAAAATAAGAAGTGAGTATATTAATATCCGTCTTCGGTTCTGAATCATCAAATATTTCTAACTCAAGTAAATTGGTTAATCCGTATATGAATTTAATTTCCTTGTTTTTAACCCTTGCAATAAAAATCTGTTTTCTTTGTTCTTCGGTTAAATATCTAAAGCCGTCTTCAACAACGCCAAACAGTTTTTTATTTTCTCTTGTTAAATATAGTAAAGGATTCCATGTTGCTTCACGAATGAATTTAAAAATTATTTTATTTTTGGTTTTATCCATGTATAAACATTTAAAAACTGTATTCGCCGAAAAAATTATTGTTTCCTCGTTGTATAAAGAATAATCCCCAATGTCGAATTCATCCATATTAAAAATTGGATGCAAATTAGACGAGGAATAAAGTTTGGGGGGAATCCTGATTTCAATTTCATAATAATTTTTTTTTGTTTTGGAGTCAAATAAGGAATATATATTGTTAAATCTATTTTTTGATGTTATTAAAAAATTTTGGGAACAGTAGTAATTATTTGGGGAAAATTGATTTATTTGATTTGTTGGGTAATATATATAAGTTTTTATCATATTTTTATTTTCATTAATTTCACTTTGTTTTTTAATTACTTTAATATCATTTATTTCATTATTGTTATCATTTATTAATTCATCTCCTTTAAATTTTTCGTTTTTTTTCTGGAGTAAAATAAACATGAGGCATAAGTAGAATGTAGTATACTGTACATTTTTTTTACAGCATGTTGAAGGAAAATCAATTATTTGCTTCGAAAAATTACTATATTCTAAAAACATGTTCATAATCCTGATGTCAAAATCTTTTTCATCAATATCATTCAGGAAATAATTTAAATAAATTTGATCCTTGGAAAAATCGAATAAAAGCATTGATTTTAATGTAATTAACGAAAAAGGAGAATTTTTATACTTAATGAAATTAAATTTAATATATTCTTGATATTCGAAATTTATAAAGTTGAATAAACGCTGCGAACATATTATCGTCGTTGATAAAAAATTTTTGATCAAATTATCATCGCACATTTCATAATTAAAAAAAGAAAAAATATGTTCATAGCAAATCATTGCTAAATTATTGATTAAATTATACTGAAATGAATTCACCGAATTTTCCAGGATTGTGAACAATCCTTGTTTATTATTTAAAAAATTTGCTTCATTTTTTATAATAAAGGACTTATTAGGTTCTTCTCTTTTAATTAAACCATAATGAGTTAAGGCGTTATCTTTATTATATAATAATACATGCTTTTGTTGCAAATTGTCGAAAAAAATCATTTTATTGTTATTCTCATAAGGAAATGAATTAATATAAGAACGTTCGATTTCATTGCTTATTTCTAAGGTAAATATTATCCAATAAACTTTCTGCTTTTCTTCCTCGGATAATGCATTATAGACTTCCCAACTTAAATACTGCCTTGTAAAGAACCAACGTGCGTTGCCCAAATTAGCACTGTGTTTTAGGTCTTTGTCTTTTACCTGAAGAATTTGTTGATTTTCCGATTTTTTTGAATTATCTGATGATTGGGATTTGCCCTTTTGAATATTACCACCCATCTATTTTTTATTTTTTTATTATATTAAATTAAAATTTTTTGTAATAGTATTATTATTTAAATTAATTATATGATTGGGGATTGGGGATTGGGGATTGGGGATTGGGGATTGGGGATTGGGCCCAATCCCCAATCCCCAATCCCCAATCCCCAATCCCCAATCCCCAATCCCCATTTTAAAATTAAAAAATAATACTCAATACTCAATACTCATACTCAGTTATAAATAAAATAAAATAAAATAAAATAAAAATGTCAGTAGATTCCAAAAAGAACATATTATACCGTAACAATTTTAACCTAAGTAAAAACAACGATTCAAGTACATTAGAAACTCTCCAAGAAAAAATAGACTTAGATGACTCAATCTATGAGCATTTCATTGAAGAATTAACCATAAACAAATTCAATCTTTTTTCGAATTATTGCAAAGAAAAAGAAATCGAGAATCTGAAACACGACATGAAATTACGGAAAATTCAATTTTTTCAAATAATGCGCAATGTTTTTCCAGGAAAGGTAGAATTCTATCCTTTATATGAGAAAATTTTTAATCGTTTTAAATTATTGAAGTGCAAGATTGTATACAATCCACAATATGACAATTATTTTATTACAAATATTTTTTCGAATGAAGAAATAGACATATATGAAATCAGTTGTGCTTTGGCATGTTTTATAAAATGCTTTTTTAGACAAAAAATGAGAATTTTATTTAATTTATCAGACACTGATGAAGATGGCTTCATTAACGAAACCGAAGTAAAAAAAATGATTTACACGATAAATTATATATTTAACAGGGAGCAAAACGCCATTGGGACTGATTCGACTATAATGTATTTATCTCTTGCTTCTATTAAGGCAAAAAAATCTTTTGATTTAATTATGGGACATCCCGGTAATTTATCGTTTGTCATTCAAAAAGAAAAATATATCAGTTTTGATAACTTTATTTCCGCTGTTGAAAAAGTTTATAATTATAAATATAATTTATTGCCCTTGTTTATTTCGTTAAAAACTTCGGTTAATATAATTAGAAATGAAAAAGAACTAGAAATTAATAAAAATAATTTTAATGATTATTCAAAAATATTAAAAGAAGTTTTCTCGGGATATAAAAAACAGGGAGATATTGGTAATACCAATTTCGACTTTAAAGGAAGTTTGGAAGCAGAAAAGCGCAAAAAAAGAAATTATAATAGTATAATGAATAATAATATGAATAATATAAATTTAAACAATAATCAAATAAAAACAGGAAATTTAATAATGAATTCTAATTATTCAAGTCTAGGAACGTTAAGCAATGCTAATAATAACAGTAGCATTTTCGGTAATTCAAGTCAAAAAATTGATTCAGGAAATAATCTTAATAATAACAGCAATATTAATATGATTAATTCGGCGAATAAAAAAAGCAGGAACCAGAATTTAAGATACAATATATATTATAACAAAATTTGTGGTTTGGAAGTATTCCCTGCCAAATTTAAAGAGGTCGAAAAAGATTATAATAAGGATGTCTCTTCTATAAATAACAGAATTAGACGAGCTAAAACCAAAATAAATAAAAATTATAACCCTCAAGGCTATGTGAACATGGCTGAAATCCTGGATGAAATCAATTTCTTGATAAATAAACAAAAAAGGCTAAATTCCGAAGGAATTGAATTGGCAAAAGATTGGAAAGAAATTCAGGAAGAAAATAGTAAGTTTTACGAGAAAGTTCAAAGCCCTAATATGATGATCAGTGTTAATACTTTGAAGCCTTATATTTTCGAAGATATTTTCCAGAAAAAATTACACGGGTTTAAT
>NBJL03000736.1:5743-15745 GCA_002087855.3 Entodinium caudatum | reverse complement strand
CCCCAATCCCCAATCCCCAATCCCCAATCCCCATATCTAATTTTAATATTTATTAAATAATTTATTATTTTTATCAAAAAATCCATAATTAAAAAAATAATAAAATTAATTTTATTAATTCTATAAATGGAAGAATCTGATGAAATAACCATGAAAGAAAAGAATGATAATTCAATAAATGATGGATTAGAAGTAAATTTTTTTGTTAATCATAAAACTGTTAAAGAAATGGTCATATTTGAATATGGTGAATTTTCATTAACCTTAGAAGATATTATTAATTTGGTAAAAGATAAGAATGCTCCATTCAAAGAACCTGTAGAAAAATTTTTTCAACTTGAATTAAATGTTTACTATATTGATGAAGTTTCTTTCAGTTTTAAAATAGAGAAAGTTGAAGGGATTGATATACTTAGAAAACCAATTAAATATAAAACTGAAAATGAAGAATATGAATTTGTTGCAATAAAGCAATTTAATTTATTTTTAGATTCTTTTTCATTACCTATGATTAAATGCAATGAAACAAACCAAGAATATGAACCTACTTTTTCAAATTTTGTAAGACATATGGCTCATCAAGATAAAATAATTGAAAGTTTTAAATATATATATTATCATTATGAAAGTGATTATATTAATTTTTTTGAAAAATATAAAAAAAAATATACCAATAAAGAATTTGAAACAGCTTTAGATTTTGACAAAAATTTTAACTATTATTTTAATTATAAAGAAAATCTTAATCTAAATGAAAAATTTTTTATTTATGAAGGAGAATTTAATAATAGAAGATATCTTCAAATGGAAATATTGGATAATACTCAAAAAGAAAAACGATTAATATATTATGGTATTTCAGGAAAAGGAAAGAGTGTTTCTCTTATTGGCTCTTTAAAATATAGAATTGATTTTTCATTGAGATCAACATTATATATAAATTGTAAAACATTGAAATATTTACTCATTGATAAAAAAATTTCAACTGTGAAACAATTATTAATAGATGAAATAATATTTTTAACGTCAGATGGAAATTTTGCAAAATATATATCGTTAGTTCATCATATAAAATACTTTAATTTTAAAAATGAATATGATTTTTGGGTTTTAATACTGGAGATAATAGTTAAATTTTGTAGCGATAAAAAACAATATGTTTTTGGATTAGATCAATATAATGATAGTAATGATTATTATGGTTACTTAAAAAAACTAAAAGATTTTTGTAATAATAAGGATAATATTAAATTAGTTATATTTTCCTCAATGAATGAATCAGATGTCAGGAATATTAAAATTAATAAGTTATTTTATGACAATCCAAAATCCCCCAATGAAAAATATATTGAGTTAGATAATATATGCAATATTAAAGAAATTTCAAAAACCTTAAATTTTGAGCAAATAGAAATTTGGCAAAAATTTGGGTGCACAATGAAATCATTAATGGAAATCAAAAGTTCTGGTGATTTAAAAGAATATCTTAAACAAAAAAAAATAAAATTGACATATAAAATAATTTCTTTTTATGCTCCAGAAAAAGAAATAGATTTTTATTATAATAGAAAAAAAGATGAAATCATTCAAATACCTTCTGAAGTTGCAGAAAGAATAGTAAGCTTTTCAACCGATTATAATTATGAAAGAAATGAGATTTTAGAAGTTATAAGTAATATCCCCTTTAGATATTTTGATATTATCAAGAAAGGAAATGGTTTCTATAAAATCAATTTAGGATTTTCTCTTGTAGGAGAAGTTATGAATTTGCTTTATAGATTTATAGTTCTAAAATGTAATTATGAAACTATTAAAAAAGCTTTGAAAAATAAAGGTTCTGGCTTAGGTACTATTTTTGAGATGAAAGTTGTTTTTCGTTTATTTCCTAATATAAATAAAAAAAATATATTTAATAATTTTACAATAGATGAGCATATTCAAATAGAATCTATTGTTAAGAGATTCAATGAAACAAAAAAAAATGTGGTGAAAAAGTTAAAAAATGATACAAATTATATTATAGAGCAAAAAAATTATGGTGGAAAAGATTTAGATTGTTTAATAATAAATATGATTGATTCTATACCTTATGTTTATGGATTTCAAATATCTATATATAAACCAGATATTTTCGGTGTGTCATATTTAAAAGATTCTTTTACTGAAATGATTGAAAATATTTCCAAAACATTTAAAATACAAATTGAAAAAGAGAATACTTATTTTGGATATATTTTTGATTATTCAAGAATAAAAGATCCAGAATATTCTAGCATGTTGGACGATTGCAAAAAAAATAATCATAAATTTTGCTTTTTTGAAACTAAAAAAGAAATTTTTTGTGACAGAGGAGGAAAGGTTATAAATGATATTAATGAAATAACTAATTGCCCATTTAATAAGAAACAAAGAGTTAAAAGCAATATAATAAATAGTGATAATAACTTATTAATTAATCCATTTCTCAAAGATATTCCAAATGAAAATTTACTTAGACAAATTGTGATGATAATATCTAAAGATTTAAATATAAGTATTAATAAATTAAATTATCAAGGAGAACAAAATGGTCCCAAAATTTCAAAAAATAAAATAAATATTAAAATGCTTGACTCTAATACTTCTATTTTAATAATATATACAAAAAATGAAAGTTTTATAGCCAAAGTAATTAAAAATAATGAAATACAAAATTACAATAGTATAGAATATGGAAAATATCATATATATGAAATCATATAGATTATTAAAATAATTATTTTTAATAAAAATTAATAAAAAATGAATAAAAAATCATATATTAAGTATATTTTTTATTATTTATTTTGATTTTATTCATCAATGGGGATTGGGGATTGGGGATTGGGCCCAATCCCCAATCCCCAATCCCCAATCCCCAATCCCCAATCCCCCTTGAAATAATTAAATTTAAATTTTATTTAAAATTTTTAACTATTTTAATTTATGAAAATTAATAATTTTAATTTTTTTTAAAAAAATCCCATTTTTGTTCAAAAAATAATTAATGATTTAAGAATAATATATAAGTTATTCTATTTTAATTATTCATCTAACTAATGCTTTTACTTTATTTTTATTTAGCTATTTTCATCTCATGTAAGACATGTGGCGAAGAAGAAATAGATAATTGTGCAACTTGTGATACAAATGAAGATTTGGATCTTTGCCAAAAATGTGAAGATAAATATTTTCCATTTTTAAGTAACCTTTTATGCCTTCCTTGTGACCATTATCTCTATGGAAATATTGGATGTGGTGGAAAATGTGATTCATCAAAATACGAACAGACAAGAAATATAATATGCGAAGAAGGAGGATGTAAAGAAGGATTCTATAATATAGAAGGAATTTGCTTTCCATGTACAGTAGGAGGTGATTTTTGCACTAAATGTACTTATAAACCTGAAAAGGAATTTCAATATAGTCATGATATTACAGCAAATGATACAGACTTAAAATATTATAAATGCCAAGAATATATCAGTAATAAATATAGGGTTAATGAATATGGAAGATGCGAACATTGTTTTGTTTAGAATGCCATTTTAATAGTTTCACAGATATATATCCTGTTTGTGATTTATGTGAATATGGTTATTACGTAAATAGTCAAGGAACATGTTCTGCTTGCCATTGTCCAGTTTATATACCAAATGGTCAATGTATGGTATGCAATGAAGATATAAATGATTTTTCTGATTCTGTATGTGAATGTAATGTTTCTTATGTTTTAACATCTAAATCTGAATGCTCAGAATGTCCTGAAAATTGTCGCCAATGTCGGTATCAAAATCCAAAAAAAATATGTTATCAATGTGAACCAGGATATTATCTCGATACAAACAATGAATGTATAAGTTGTGGTGATAATTGCAAATATTGCGAATTAGAAAGAAATAAAAATTTCATTTGTAGACAGTGTTTTGAAGGATTTAATTTAAATGATAATAAAAATTGTTTATCTTGTCCAGAAAATTGCGAAAGCTGTAAAATAGAATCTAATAAAATTATTTGTACTAAATGTAAAGAAAAATATGGAGTAAATGGTAATGGACTTTGTGAAACTTGTCCTGATAATTGTTTAGAATGCTTTTGGAAAATTCCTGTAAATGAATTTGGATGTTCAAAATGTGAAAGTGATACTTCTTATCCCTTTGAAAATAATTATATAATAGGAAAAAATGATAAATGCGTAAAATGCCAAGATATTGATGATATAGGAGGTAAGGGATGCATTGAATGCTTATATGATAAAATTTCTTACAAATATAAATGTTCTAGGTGTCTAGGAGATACTAGAGGACTATTAGAATGTTCATTTTGTCCAATACCAAAAGGATATTATGATCCAATAAAAGATTATGCTTTTATAACAAATGAATATAAATGTTTATTAAATACTCAATTATATCCAGAATATTTACATGGATGTTTAGAAGCCATGCATAATACTACTTCAAAAATTTATGAATGTAATATATACAAGCCTGAATTTATTCCTGTTATAGATGAAAAAAGTTGTAGAACCCCTGAGGAAAGTGATTTAACTTCAGATTGTATAAGAGCTAAGATTTTAAATATACCTGATATAAAAATTTATACTTGCCTTCAATGTAAATTTACATTAGAAAATTATAATTTTCATGATTATTTAGGTGTTATATATTTTAAAGATAGAATCGAAATTTTAACATCTTATTTAGAATATTGGAACGTAAAAGTAGTTAATCATCTAGGAAAAATGAATTGTTTAAGGCAAAATGATGAAATACAAAATTGCTTGGAAGCTAAGGAAGACGAAAATGGTATTAGAATTTGTACTAAATGTATTTATAATTACCCTTTTATATATGATCCTATATACCAACACAATGTTTGTGATAATAAATGTGCAGATTATTCTTTCCAAAAATATAAGTGGTGTTATTTTTGTGATGATAAATATTATGGAAATAAAGGATGTATAAAAGAAAGTGGATGCCTTTATAATAATGCAAATGATGAATTAGTATGTGTTGAATGCCAAAAAGGATATTTCAAAATGTCAGGACAATGCCTTCTTTGTGAAAGTAAGATTAAAGAATGTCTTGAATGTACATATAAAGAAAATGGAGCTTTCTGTGATAAATGTAATGAAGGATTTATCCCAAATAATGAAACTGGAAAGTGTAAATTACCTCCAAAAGAAAAAATTAAGCCTGAAATCAAAGTTATAGAATGCGGAGAAAATTTTTTTAAAACAAAAAATAATACTTGCGTTTTTTGTAGAATAAGAAATAATGGAGGACCAGCCTGTTCAGTATGCGAATATAAAAAATTGGAAAATGGAATAGAAACAGAGAATATTATATGCAAATATTGCCCAGGAAATGCTATTTTAAGTTTGGATAATAAATGTTATTATTGCGAAGAAGAATTAGGAAAAGGATGTAATGAATGTCAATTTGTTTATGATGATATAAAAGAAATTGAAAAATTAGAATGTATTTCATATGCTCCTAATTATAAATTAGATGAAAATAAACATTGTGTTCATTATCAAAGTTATTTTGATTTAATCCCTCATTGCTCTTTGCAGGAAGATAAAGTTATTGATAATTCTCAAAATAAAGAATCAAAAAAAGGTGATGATATTATTTATGAATCAAATTGTATTACTTGTGCTGAAAGTTATTATTTAAATAGTAAATCTGAATGTGAAAAATATAAATTAGAATATTGTGCTTATAAAGAAATTAATGATATTACCAAATATAATAATTGTAATTTATTTTGCCAAAATAGAAATTATGCTAAGATTGATTATTATATCACTAAAGAAAGTGAAAATTTTAAAAAAGAAAAAATTAAATTCGATTTGTCCTTGTATCTAATAAATAAAGCAAATCAAGAAAAGCAAGTATATGAAACAAATAAAGTAACTCAAGATTATCAAACTGATGCATTAACTCAAAAATATGAAACAAATAAAATAACTCTCGAATATCGAACTGATACAATAACTCAAGAAATAGAATCAAGTCAAATATCTCAAGAATTAGAATCAACTCAAATATCTCAAGAATTAGAATCAACTCAAATATCTCAAGAATATGAAACAAATCAAGTTTCATCATCAGAAGATTTTGATACAACAATTATATCTACATATGAAGAAGAGGATGATAATGAAATATCATTGTATATTGAACTTTATTATGAATATAATGAAAGCGTGAAACTTTTAGAAAATTCAACTAAACCTTTTTTTGAATGTTATTTTAATGAAACTATTTTATATACAAATATAAATTGCTCAGAAAAAAAACTGGATTATATATCAAAATATAAAGAATTTAGTAAAAATGCATTCTTAATAGGAGCTTCTCATTTAGATATTTTATCAAAAAATTATTTAAAAGTTCATTATGAATTATATCCTCACATGTCAAATTATTACGATAGATATTATTTTTACTTCCAAATTGTGCTAGGTGATATGAACAACTCCTTTTTTGGTTTTTTGGATAATTGTACTAATATTTCTATCATTCAATATACTTATAATAAAGATAAATTTTGTTCCAAAAAAGCTCAAACTTTCAATGAGAAATATAGAAAGTTTATGGAAGAAGGAAGAGAACTACAAAAATCCCTTTTTAATCTTTTAGTAAGGCATGAACTTTCATTTAATAATACTTTTTTTAAATATCCTCCTTTTCCAGAAAGTGGTGTTTTAACTCCTTTATTATATGGTTTTGCTTTAAATAATCCAAATCTTATTTTAAGACAATTATCAAATAATAACAAATTATATAATGATATAAATACAGATAATATAATAATGAATGGATATTATTGTTTAGGAAACTCAGGAAAAGGTGAAGAATATCAACCCAAAAAATTAAAAAAATGTAAGCATTCAGACTATGATGAAATTAATAATGAATATATATGTAAAGAATGTGCTCCAGGATATTCTTTGGATGAAGAGGCAAATGTTTGTAGACAAATAATAAAATTTAAAACTGAACTTTATCCAGGACTTAATAATTGCTATAGGAGAAATATAGGGACATATTCTAAACCAATATATACTTGCGATAGATGCTTTGATAAAACAGATATTTTAATTGAAATAGAAAACAGCTCAAAATTTTGTGAATCTCCTTATAATAATAAAGAATTACAAGGATGCACTGAAATACTTGCTGATACATATTATTATATTAATATTTATAATTGTAAAAATTGTTCTTTATATTATGTCTCATATAATAGCAGATTTTATCAAAGAAAAATTTGTCAATATATTTATGAAGAAATTACTAGAAAAAAAGAATTAGATTATTCTCAATTCGATGAAATTGATGATAGTGATAAAGTGCCAGCAAAAAACGGGGAATGTGAAAATAAAAAGCTATTCACACCTGATAATAAAAATTGTTATTTATGTAATAATAGATATGTTGGTATGGTAGGATGTAAAGGAGGTTGTACTTTTTCTGTTAAAAGAAATAATGTATTAGAATGCGAAGAAGAAAAATGCAAAACAGGATTTATAGAAACATCAAAGGGAATATGTGAACCTTGTAGTTTAATTTTTGAAGGATGCTTAGAATGTAATTATGAAACAGAAAATAATAATAATTATTCAGGACTAAGACGAAAGAGATATTTAGTTTGCAAAAAATGTGATTTAGGAGTTATTCAATCAGATGATGGCTCTTGCCATAAATGCACTGATTTAGGTTTTGAACATTGTGAAAAATGTAAAAGAATGCCTGAATTTGATGATGATGTAATGTGCTATGAATGTGAAGAAGGATATTTTTTGAATTATTATGGTGAATGTATTCAATGTAAAAATAATCAGGTTAAAAATAGTAATGATGAATGTATATATTGTGAAGATGTTGAATATGGTGGGATTGAAGGGTGTGCAAAATGTGAAAATTTAAATGATAATATTATATGCAACGAATGCAAAGATGGTTTTATTTTATATGAAAATAACAAAATCTGCTTAAGAATATCTAAAAATAAAGAATTAAATGAATTTACCAGCTGTAAAAGCTTAATTTTAAATGAATCAAATAATAAATTGACTTGTAATAAATGCTTAAACGGATTTTCTTTATTATTAGAAAAATCTTCATCAAAATGTGTTTCATTTGATTTTATTGAAAATCCATATAAGGATTATAACAAAAATTGTTTAAGTTTTATAAATTTAAATACTGAAGATATTCCAAATTATTCTTGTAATAAATGCATTACTGATGATATGACTCTATATACTTTTAATAATAGTCTTACATCATTTTGTGGCAATAAAAGTTTATATGATTTATGAAATTGTTTAGAAGCAACAATAATGATTAATGGTACATTGGCAACATGTACCAAATGTGAGGAAAATACATATATATATCATCATAAATATGCACATATAGATACATGTGTTATTGAAGTTAAGCAACCATCCAGATGTGCTATTAAATTTTGTTCTAAATGTAAGAAGGAAATAATTATTTTTGTGAAAAATGTTTGATGGAAGATTATGAACCAAATCCCATTACTGGTGCTTGTGTTAAAAAAACAAAAAAAATACCAGAAATTAATTGGAAAGACTTATTTAGATTGCAATTCAACCAAAATAAAATTATAAATGGAAGAGATGTTTATGGTATTTCTTTGGTAATGAGGGGAATAACTCAATCAGAAATTAATACTGGACAAGCATTTTTGATTAATTTAATATATGATATCAAATATATGAGAACTTTTAGATTTTTAGATGAAGAAAAAAAAATTCCAACTATTTGTGAAATTATTGATAGTGTTGATGAAAGCGATGAACCAAATATTGTTGAGTTTGGTTGTATTACTAATTTGACAAAATATGAAAATAACGAAATTATGAAAGATAATATTATGATTAAAAATATTGAAGTTAATGAAGATAATTATAATTTAGGCTTATTAAAAAGTGATAATTCAAAGGAATTAATAGAAGAAACAGATATGTCAAATTTAAATAAAAAATCAAAATCTAATTTTACTTTAAATAATTATTTAATAATTGCTACTTTCTTTCCAAATGATATAAAAAATTTAAATTTTGAAAATAATATTACTATAGATGGAAAATTAAATAAGAAATTAGAATTGGATACTATAAAAACCGAATTAAATTTGGCTCAAAATAATAAAAGGGTCGATTGCTTATTTAGTATAAAAAAAGATTCAAAAGCTGAATTAAATTGTGAATTTAATGATAATCTTAAAGAAACTAATAATATATTTAATTTCAAAAGAAAAACAATAGATAGAAATAATAGTATAATATATCTTGGAAACATAACTGAAATTAATTTAATACATATTTCTAATGATATAAATCCAAAATCAACTGAAAAAAATGATGGCGAAGAAGATAAAGAAAATAACAAAAAAAAAGATGAAAAAATGAAGATAATCTTTATATTTGTTACATTTATTGTAATTATTATAATTGTTATTGTTGTTATAATTATTAGATGTAAAAAAACCTTTAGAATACAACCAGAAGAAGCTAATAATAGGAAGAGAGATAATAATTTAGATAAATATATAGTGACATATTCTGAAACGTGTGCAAAATTAAAAGGATATAATCCAAATAAATAAATTATATAATTATACTTTAAATTATGATATCAAGAAATAAATAATGATTTGATATTATTATTATTATGAGTTAATTGAATAAACTAAACTAAATTTGTTTCTAGTTAAGTAATAATTTTATCATTTTCGTTTAAAGCTTCAATTTTTAATTTCCTAAATAAACAAAGTTTCAAATTTTTTTAGGATTCAAATTGTATATTATTTATTTTTTCGTCTTTATATTTTTATCATGTTTCTAAAATTTTGCTTCGCACTAAGGGTGTAAATGTTTTAATAACTTTTTAAAATGTATCAATTTAGGTAAGTCCTTTCAAAAATTTTTGTTTTTTT
>NBJL03000735.1:1920-18880 GCA_002087855.3 Entodinium caudatum | reverse complement strand
CTTACAAAATTAAATCTAACTTAATTAATAATAATAATAATAATAAATTAGTAGAAATTAGGAATAATAATGCTAAATAAATAAATAAATAATAATTAACATAATCAATAATAATTTTTTTTAAATTGTTGATATTGTTATATATTTACATTTCTTTTAATTGTCTAAAAGAAAATGATTCTGATTCTGTAGAATTATCATGAGTCTTTATTCTCCTTCTTCTTATATAATGAATGATCAAAATGATTAAAGCAACTAACACTGCAACAAGAGGTAAAATAATTCCCACTATAGCACCAGCATTTAAACTTCCATTTTTACTGAAACTATAAAACTTATAATATTTATTTGTTGAATTAAATATTATTTGGCTATTGACATTCTCATCAAAATTTATAACAAATAAATCATTGTCAATAATAGAAACAGCACTTTGTAAATCATATAAAACATATTTTTTTCCAGTACAATTTAAAGTATAATTATTATCAATAATATTAATAATGGAACAATTAACTTCAACCTTTTCATAATTATCTTTGACTAAAGCATTAATTTTTAAAGATAAATCAATAAATGTAAAATTAGGCTGTGTTTCATTTATCATACCGGAAATATTGAATAATAAATTTTCTGATTTATTAACATGGGAATGTTTTAATATATATATAGCAACTTTAGAAAAATCAGTTTCTTCTTCACCAACATTTTGTATATTATCCATAAAATTATATGCGTAAGGAGAAATACCAACAACATCTACATTTTGATTAGTAAAATTATAATCAGGAATTATTTTGATTTGTTTTATATTCAAAATTTGTGTCTGAACAGTACATGTATAATTATTAAATTTAATATCATCATTTTCATTGTTCTCATTCTTTATACAAATAGCCTCATTATTTTGTAAAATTCTTAACATTCTATTAGATATAATTTCTACATTAAATATTAAAGTATGAGAAAAAATAAATCCACTAATGCTAACAAAATATATATTAAATGAAATATGTGTTGAAGCTTTTCTAAAATGACTAAATCCAAGTAAAACTGCATTAGTTTTAGTTTGGCTACTTATAGTTTCTGTATTTGGAATTTCTGTTTCATTGTTTTCTATGATAGAATTATTATAAACTTCAATAATTGTTGAATTATTAATTTGAGTTGTTGGGTTATTTACTATTTTATTTGTCTCAGTTTTTATTTCATCTTTAGAATTTATTGAAGTATTTGAAATTTTTTCTTCTGTAATGGTAGTTGGAATAACATTATTTGTAGTAGTTAAAGAAATTTTATCTTCCAGAGTAGTTGTTGGAATAACATTATTTTTTGTTGTTGGAATTTTTTCTTCCTGAGTAGTTGTTGGAATAATTTTATTTGTTGTGCTTGGAATTTTATCTTCTTTCTTTTTAGTAGTTGGAATAACATTATTTGTTGTGCTTGGAATTTTATCTTCTTTCTTGGTAGTAGTTGGAATAACATTATTTGTTGTGCTTGGAATTTTATCTTCTTTAATGGTTGTTGGAATAGCATCGCTTAAAGTACTTGTAATTTTTTCTTCTTTATCAGTAGTTGAAATAGCATTATTAACAGTTGTTGAGATTTTTTCTTTTTGAGTAGCAGTTGGAATAACATTATTAGTAGTTGTTGGAATTTTTTCTTCTTGATCAGAAGTTGAAATAACTTTATTAACAGTTGTTGAAATTTTTTCTTGGTTAGTAGTAGTTGAAATAACTTTATTAACAGTTGTAGGCATTTTATCTTCTTTTTCAGTGGTTTTTGAAACAACATTATTTGTTGTATTTGGAATTTTATCTTCTATATCATTAGTAATTGAAATAACTTTATTAACAGTTGTTGAAATTTTTTCTTTCTCAATAGTTGTTGAAATAACATTATTTGTTATAGTTGTAGTTGGAATTTTATCTTCTTTATCATTAGTAGTTGAAATAATATTATTTGTTATACTTGGAATTTTATCTTCCTTATTAGTAGTAGTTGAAATAACATTATTTGTTGTAGTTGGAATTTTTTCTTCTTTCTTTGTAGTAGTTGGAATCTCATAATTGGTTGTGCTTGGAATTTTATCTTCTTTCTCAGTAGTAGTTGAAATACCATTAGTTGTTGTGCTTGGAATTTTTTCTTCTTTCTTGGTAGTAGTTGGAATCTCATAATTGGTTGTGCTTGGATTTTTTTCTTCTTTAATGGTTGTTGGAATAGCATCGCTTGAAGTACTTTGAATTTTTTCTTCTTTATTAGTAGTTGGAATAACAGTATTTGTTGTTGATGGAATTTTTTCTTCTTTATTAGTAGTTGGAATAACAGTATTTGTTGTTGTATCCATTTTTTCTTCTTCAGATGTAGTTTGAATGACACTATTTGATATTATAATAGTTGTAGGTATATTTTTTATTATATTATTAGTTGTATAATTGATCGTTTGAGTTTGAGTTAGAGTGGTTTCTATCATAATCTCATCAGATATTTTTTGTGTAATATAATTTAATAAAGTACTTATTTTTTCGGTTTGTTGTTTAGGAGTATCAGTTGTTGAATCTATATTTATACTATTTTCTGTTTTTTCATTTTTCAAATAAGTTGAAGGAGTTGCTTCTGTTTCATGTATGATAGTAGTTTTATGCTCTATTTCATGTTCTAAAGTAGTAGAAGGAGTTTGTTCATTATATTTAGTTGTTGAATATTCATTTATTTGTTGAGAATTACTAGTTAATATTGAATAACTAGTATATTCAGGATTATATACATTAGAAGTAGAAGAAATTTGATCTTCTACATTATATACATCAGAACTTAAATTTATATTATTTACAAATGAATTATGAGTAATTTGTTCGCTTGTGTCAATAATTGACATTTCCTGAGATTGCTCATTTTTTTCAGTAATATAAGAAGTATATAAAATATTTTTTTCTGAATTTATATTACTGTTTATTACATGCTCAGTTGTTTCTTCTATTTCATTAAGAAAAGAAGTATAAATAGTATTTTCAGAAGTATCAATGTGAAATTCCTTATTAGTTTCTGTTTCAACAATTTTTTCAGTAGAGGATTCAATCATTGCATTTGGGGTTGTTTCAATAACATTATTTTGTGTTTCATCTAAAATATTAGTTGTTGGTTGAATAATGTCTTTCAAATAATCAGTTGTTTCAATATCATTATTAAAAGCATCAGTACTGATTTCATTAAATAATGAATCAGTTTGAGTAATAAATTCAGATGCTAAAGAAGTACTAATAATTGTAGTAAATATCTCGGGAATTAATTCACATTCATCACTTTTAAATATATAATTACAACAATTATAAACATATGGATTTGTGATTATATTTTTTTTTTGACAGACGAATAAATTATTTGTCATATTAAAAGTATTTGCAATAACTTTATCATTTTCAACATAATATAAATTAATATATCTAATATTACTAATGTTTGGAAATATATTTGTATATGAATTACAATTTGTCATATTAAAATAAGATAAGTCAAGGTATTTTAATAAATCACATCTATAAAACATTTTATTCATATTAATTACTAATCCAGTATCAAATTGTGATAAATTAATTGAATACAAATTATAGCATTCATAAAACATTTTATCCATATAAATTAAAGATGAGCTTTTATATCCAGATAAATCAATTGTTTCAAAAGAATTACATCTGTAAAACATATAATTAACATAATTCACTAAAGTTGTATTCAAATTTGAGAAATTAATTTCTTTTAATGAATTACAACCTGAAAACATATAACTCATGTCAGTAACTAAAGATGTATCGAATCTTGATAGATCGATTGATTCTAATTCTTCACAATCAAAGAACATTAAATTCATACTATTTATAGAAGATATTGATATATGAGATAAATCTATTGATTTTAAAGAACTACATCCTGAAAACATCTTTTTAATTTTTGTTATTTTCGAAGAGTCAAAATGAGATAAATCTATTGATATTATTTTTTCTACATTTTTATCATAATTTATATCGAAAAAGCTTTCTAAGTCTGTTATTGGTGAATCAAAATATATTTTTATTTTACATCCTGATTTTATTACTAATTCTTCGGAACCTTTTAATGGAGAATGATAATCCTCATTTACTATAAAACTTATACCTTGTCTAAAATCATTTTCAAAACCATTTGGATATTCAACATTTTCTCCATAATAAACTATAATATAATTATCTGATTTACATTCAGAAGTTGTAATATTGAAATAGCAACATTTATTATTTTTATTTGATAAAATATTATCCTTTTGACAAACTATTAAATTATCTAAATCTTGTATTTTAGATTTCGAAAGAATTTTTTCAGGATCTTGAACATTATATATATTAATATAATTTAAATTTGAGACTTTATTAAACATATTTACATAATTTTCAAGATTTGTCAAATTAAAATTCGATATATCAAGATATTTCAAAGATTCACATCCGTCAAACATATTACCCATATTAGTCACCATAGTTGTATTAAAGTAGGATAAATCAATTGATTCTAATGCTGCACATCCATTAAACATTGACTTCATATTTGTTATTAATGTTTTATCTAAATTAGAGAAGTAAATTGATTTTAATGACTCACAACCTGAAAATGATGATTCAAAATTTGTTGTTAATGATGCATTTAAATTAGATAAATCTATTGATTTGATATTTTTAACATTTTCATCATTAGTCTTTTCGAAGAAATTATTTAAACTTGTAATATTTGGCTTAAAATATATTTCAATTTTTGAATTTGGTTTAATAGTGAATGATTCATTAATCTTTATTTGAGAATTTTCACCTTCTAAAATTATATAATCTATAGTTTTAATTCTTATTTCATTTTCACTACCTAAAGATTTGTATCCAAACCCATAATCATATTTAGTTTCTTCTTCCCCATAATAAACTATAATATAATTACTTTTTTTACAAGTATTCATTTTAATATCATAAGAACAACATCTATTAATTATATTTTCATTTGATAATAAATTTGTACTTTGACAAACTGTTAAATTTTTCAGGCTATTTAATTCAGTATTTGTAATATGACTATTACTATCTTCAATATTATATATATTAATATATTTTAAATTTAAAACATTCTTAAAGACAGCATCTATATCATTTTCACTAACTTTATTTAGATTAAAAGAAGAAATATCAAGAACTTTCAAAGAGGAACAACCTGAAAATATATATTTAAAACTATTTAAAAGAGGTGTTTTAAAATTTGATATATTTATCGATACTAAAGAAGTACAGTTTGCAAACATATAATTAATACTTGTGACTAATGAAGTATTAAAACTTGATAAATCTAATGATTCTAAAGAAGTACAGTCTGTGAACATATATTCCATACCGTTTACTAATGATGTATTAAATTGAGTTAAATCTAGTGATTTTATTGAACTGCAATAGCCAAACATATAATTCATATTAGTCACTAAACTTGTGTTAAAATATGAGAAGCTAATATATTTTAATGAACTACAACCATAAAACATTCTATATAAATTAGTTATTTTTGATGTATCTAAATGAGAAAGGTCTATTGATATTATATCTTTGGCATTATTATCTGCATCTATATCAAAGAAATTTTCTAAAGTTTGTAAAGATGTTTTAAAATGTATTTCTATTTTACTTTTTTTTTCAATTTTGAATGATTCAGAATCACTTATCTTAGTATTTTCTTTTCCATTAATTATATAATCTATATTATTTCTATGAACATTTTTAAAACCATTTTTATATTCAACATCACTTCCATAATACACTATAATATAATTTGTATAATCACATTTATTAGTTTCTATGTTATAAACACAACATATATTAAATATGTTTTCTTTTTTAAGAATATTATTCTTTTGACATACATTTAAGTTATCTAAATTATTCAATTCACTAATTGATATCAAATCATTATTATCTTGCATCTTAAATAAATTAATATATTTTAAATTTATTACATCTTTAAACATTGAAGCAGTTTTTGATATTTTTGGAATAGTAAAATGAGAAATATCAAGATATTGTAAAGAAGTACATCCAGAAAACAAATAATTCATATTAGTTACTAAAGAAGTTGTTAATTTAGATAAATCTAAATACTTTAATGAAGTACATTCATAAAACATTTCTTCAAGATTAACTAATAATGGAGTGTAAAAATTAGATAAGTCTAATGATTCTAAAGAACTACATCCTGAAAACATATGATTCATAAAAAGTACAAATGTAGTATCAAAATATGATAAATCTATTGATTGTAATGAACTACATCCAAAGAACATTGAATTCATATTAGCTACTAAAGATGTGTTGAAATTTTTAAAATCAACTGTTTGTAATGAATTACAACCTAAAAATAATGATTGCATATCAGTTAATAAAGAAGAATCAAAATTAGAAAAGTCTACTGATATTATATTATCCATATTTAAATCATATACTACACTGAAATAATGTTCTAAACTTTTCAAAGGTTTCTTGAAATATATTTCTATCTTAGCACCTTTAGATATAGATAATTTTTCTGATATAGAATATTTTTTATTGCTATTACTTTCAATGATAAAGTCTATATTTTCAACTTTTCTATATTCATTATTAAAACCATGAATATATACGGATTCTTTCCCATAATAGATTATAATTACGTTAAAATTTTTACACTCATTGGATAATATATTATAACAACAATTATTAATAGCATCTTCATTTGTTATAATTCTTTCTCTTTGACAAACAGTTAAAGCATTTATTTTGCTCAATTCACTTTTGGTAATATTTTCATAAGAATTTAAAACATTATATAAATTAATATATTTCAAATTTGAAACAGCATTAAACATTGAATCAATCTTTGTGATCTTTTCCATATTAAATTGAGATATATCAAGATATTTTAAAGAACTACATCTATCGAACATATTATTCATATCAGATACTAAACATGTATTAAAATTTGATAAATCAATTATTTCTATTGAATTACAATTATAAAACATTTTACTCATATCCCTTACTGATGAAGTATCAAAGTAGGATAAATCAATTGATTTTAATGAATTACATCCATAAAACATTGAGTTCATATTTTGAAGAGATGATGTATCTAAATTTGTTAAATCAACTAGTTCTAATGATTCACATTCATAAAACATTGAGTTCATTTTTGAAACTAATGATGAATCGAAATGAGATAAATATATTGAAACTATATTTGCCATATTATTATCTTTCTCAGAATTAAAATAATTTTCTAAACTTGATACAGATGATTTATAATATATTTCTATTTTAGAACCTCTATGTAAATCTAATTTATCTGTTGCTTTTAATTTTAAATTATGATTATTTCCATTAATTATAAAATCTATTTCTTTATCTTTAACATTGTCATCTTTTGCAAAATAATAAGGATTTTCAACTTTTTTTCCATAATATATTTTAATATAATTTGTATTTTCACATTCATTAGATGCAATATTATAATAACCACATTTATTAGTGGCATCTTCATTAGTTATAATATTTTCTCTTTGACATACGGTTAAATCTTTTATTTTACTTAATTCACTTTTTGTGATATTTTTATAGGAATACTCAACATTATATAAATTAATATATTTCAATGTTGAAAGAGCATTAAACATTGAATCAATCTTAGTAATCCTTTCCATATTAAATCTTGAAATATCAAGATATTTCAAAGAACTACATCCATCGAACATGTTATTCATATCAGTTACTAAAGATGTATTAAAATATGATAAGTCAATTATTTCTATTGAATTGCAATTATAAAACATTTTACTCATATCCGTTACTGATGAAGTATCAAAATAGGATAAATCAATTGATTTTAATGAATTACATCCATAAAACATTGAATTCATAATTTTTGTTAATGAAGTATCAAAATTTGAAAAATCAATTGATTGTAATGATTTACATCCAAATAACATAGAATTCATATTTTCTACTAAAGATGAATCAAAATGTGAAAAATCTATTGATATTATCTTTTCCATGTTTATATCTTTAGATGAACTAAAGTAATTTTCTAAACTTTTAATAGGGGATGAGTAATATATTTCAATTTTCTTTCCAGCTTTGATATATGATTTATCTAATCCTGTTAATTTCAAATTATGATCTCTATTTATTATGAATTCTATATCATTTCTAATTGTTCCCTGTTTAGTGAAGCCATCATTATATTCAGCATCTTCGCCAAAGTGGATTATAATATAGTTTGTATTTTCACATTTATCAGATAATATATTATAATAACAACATTTATTAATAGCATCTTCATTAGTTATAATATTTTCTCTTTGACAAACAGTTAAGGCATTTATTTTACTCAATTCACTTTTGGTAATATTTTCATAAGAATTTAGAACATTATATAAATTAATATATTTCAAATTTGAAACAGCATTAAACATTGAATCAATTTTAGTAATCTTTTCCATATTAAATTGAGATATATCAAGATATTTTAAAGAACTACATTCATCGAACATATTATTCATATAAGTTACTAAAGATGTGTTAAAATTTGATAAATCAATTATTTCTAATAATTGGCAATTATAAAATATTTTACTCATATCAGTTACTGATGAAGTATTAAAATCATATAAATCAATTGATTTCAATGAATTGCAACCATAAAACATTGAGTTCATGTTTTCAACAGATGATGTATTTATATTATTTAAATCAATCATTGACAATAAACTACATCCATAAAACAATGAGTTCATATTAGTAATTATGGAAGAATTAAAATTAGATAAATCTACTGAAATTATCTTTCTCATATTCTCATCATAAGAAGTACTGAAATAATGTTCTAAACTTTTAATAGAGGATGAATAATATATTTCAATTTTCTTTCCTGCCCTTATATTTAATTTATCTTTTCCTGAAAATTTTTTATTATGGTCAATACTGATTATATATTCAATATCATTTGAGTTTCTCTTATCATTTTGGAAACCAAATTCATATTCTGCACTTTCTCCAAAATATAAAACTATGAAACTTTTAGATTCACATTCATTAGAGGAAGTATTATAATAACAACATTCATTAACCATATTTTCATTTAAAACAAGATCTTCACTTTGACATACTATTAAACCCTTAATATCATTCAAATAACTTTGAGTAATATTTTGATATGAATTTTCAACATGATATAAATTAATATATTTTAAATTGTCAATTTTGTCAAACATAGAAGTAGTATTTTTCACATTTGCCATGTTAAAATTAGATATATCAAGATGTTTCAATTGTTCACATCCATAAAACATAAAACTTAAATCAGTTGTTAATGATGTATTGAAATATGTTAAATCAATTAATTCTAATGATTTACATTCATAAAACATTGAACCCATGTCAGTAACTAAAGAAGTATTAAAATAAGATAAATCCAATGATTTTATGGAATTACATCTATAAAACATTGAATTCATAGTAGTTAATAATGATGTATTAAAATTAGTCAAATCGATATATTCTAATAAACTACAATTATAAAACATTTTATTCATATCAGATACCAAAGAAGTATCAAATGTTGATAAATTAAGTGATTTTAAAGAACTACAACCATAAAATAATGAATTCATATCTGTAACTAATCTAGTATCAAAATATTCTAGATTAATTGATTCTAGAGAACTACAACCATAAAATAATGAATTCATGTTATTTAAATTAGACATATATGAAATAGGTAAATCTATAGTTTTTAATGATTCACATCCATAAAACATTGAACTCATATCAGCCAATAATGTTGCATTTAAATGAGATAAATCTATAGAAAATATAATTTTTGTATTAGGATCATAATTTGAATCAAAAAAACTTTTTAAACTTGTTACAGGTTCTGAAAAATATATTTTTATTCTTGAACCTTTGCTTAAAGTTAATTCATCTTTACCTGATAATTTATTATCATTATCTAAATCAATCATATATTCAATTTTATCTTTTCTATATTCATTAACTTCGCCATTTTCTTTATATTCAAATCCTTGAGAATATTTAGTATCTTTTTCATAATATATTATCATATAATTATAATTTTCACAATTTAATGAAGTTGCATTTATGGAACAACAAACATCTATCCTATCTTTATTTTCTATAATTCTTTTTCTCTGGCAAACAGTCAAATTTTGGATATCTTTTAAATAACTCTCCTTTATATAATTAGCAGAATTTAGAACATTATATAAATTAATATATTTTAAATTTCTAAGTTTAGAGAACATATTTTCTACAGAATTTACTTTTATCATATTGAAGGAAGATATATCTAAAATTTCTAATGAATTACATCCTTGAAACATTGAGTTCATATCAGCTACATTTTCAGTTTTAAAATTCCACAAATTTATTACTTTTAAATTTTCACAATTATTAAATAATGAATTCATTGTTGTTACTAAAGATGTGTTAAACATTGTTAGATTAATAGATTCTAAAGCACTACATACAGAAAACATACTATCCATCGTAATCAATTGAGATGTTTCAAAATTTGAAAAATCAACAGATGTTAATGATTCACAGCCATTAAATAAATTATCCATTTTGGTTACTAATGAAGAATTAAAATTATAAAAATCTATTGATGTTAAAGAATTGCATCCAAAAAATAAAGAATCCATTGTATTTATAGATGATGAAAAGAAATTTCCGAAATTAATATTTTTAATATATATAGTATTTGGGTCATTATTTTTATTGAAAAAATTTGATAAACTTGTAATATTCTCTGCAAAATGTAATTCTATTTTAATTCCCTCACGAATATTTAATTCTTCAGTGCTTCCTAATTTGTGTGTATGTTCTCCATTAATAACAAATTTAACATCCTTTCTAAATTCATTGAGTTGATTATCATTAATATTTGTTGCAAAACCATTTTTATATTCGATATTTTTTCCGTAATGAAGTATAATATAATTTGTGGATTCACATTTTTCTTCTGTTGCTTTAGTATTATAATAACAACATTTATTTATTGCTTTAGGATTAGTAATAATTTTTTGCTTTTGGCAAACTATTAATTCATCAATTTTATTTAAATAAGATTCTGTTATGTTAAGATATGAATTCTCCACATTGAATAAATTAATATATTTCAAGTTTTCAACATCTTCAAACATATCATGTGCAGATATTATATTTTCCATATTAAAATTATATAAATCAAGAAATTGTAATTTAGAGCATCCAATAAACATATTATGCATATCATTCACTTTATAAGTATTAAAACTCCATAAATCAAGTACTTCTAAATTTTTATTTCCATAAAACATCGAACTCATATTAGTTACTAAAGTAGTATTAAAAAGTGTAACATCAATTGATTCTAATGAACTACATTCATAAAACATTGAACTCATATCAGTTACAGATGATATATTAAAATTAGTTAAATCAATATTATTTAATGAAGTACATCCATAGAACATTGAACTCATATCAGTTACTGATGATGTAATAAAATTAGTTAGATCAATATTATTTAATGCACTACATCCATAGAACATTGAACTCATATCAGTTACTGATGATGTAATAAAATTAGTTAGATCAATATTATTTAATGTACTACATCCATAGAACATTGAACTCATATCAGTTACAGATGCTGTATCAAATTTTGAAATATCAATTGATTCTAAAGATTTACAATTATAAAATATTTTACTCATATTAGTTACTGCTGATGTTTTTATATTAGTAAAATCAATTGATTTTAATGAAATACATCCATAGAACATTGAACTCATATCTGTTACTAATGCTGTATTCAAATTTTTTAAATCAATATTATTTAATGAACTACATCCATAAAACATTGAATTCATATCTTGAATTGATGATGTATCAAATTTTGAAATATCAATTAATTCTAAAGATTCACAATTATAAAATATTTTACTCATATTTTTAACTGACGCAGTATTAAAATTAGTTAAATCAATATTATTTAATGTAGTACATCCATAGAACATTGAACCCATATCTATTACAGATGTTGTTTTGAAATTAGTTAAATCAATATTATTTAATGTACTACATCCATAGAACATTGAATTCATATCTTGAATTGATGATGTATCAAACTTTGAAATATCAACTGATTCTAAAGATTTACAATCATAAAATATATAGCTCATATTAGTTACTGATGATGTTTTTATATTAGTAAAATCAATTGATTTTAATGAAATACATCCTGAAAATAAATGATTCATATTTGTAACTTCTGATGAATAAAAATTATGTAAATCTATAGATTCTATTTTTTCCATATTTGAATCCAACTTAGAATTAAAAAAATTTTCTAAATTAGTAATATTACTGCTAAAATGAATTTCTATTTTTTCTCCTGCAGAAATTATTAATTCTTCATTTCCTTTATAAGTTTTATTATATTCACCATTAAATATATAATCTATACTCTTTCTGGTGTCTATATCATTGATAAATCCAGAATTATATTCTACATCTTCCTTAAAGATTAATATTATATAATTTGTTGAAACGTTATTATGCTCAGATATATTAAAGCATTTATTTATTGCATTAGGATTAGTAATAATATTATCTTTTTGACATACATTTAAACCATTTTTAGAATTTAATTCACTATTTGTAATATTTTCATAAGAATTTTTAACATTATATAAATTAATATATTTCAAATTGTTAAGGTTTGCAAACATATTATCAATGGTTGTAATTTTTGACAAATCAAAACCATATATATTAATTAATTCTACTGATTTACAATCACAAAACATTTCACTCATATCAGTAACTAATGATGTTTGAAATGAACCTAAATCTATTTCTTTTAAATTTTCGCAACCATTAAACATTCCAGCCATATTATTAACTTGTGCAGTATTGAAATTAGTTAAATTAATAGAGGTTAAGGCTGTACATCCTGAAAATATATTACTCATATCTATTACCAATCCAGTATTAAAATTAGTAAAAATTATTTTTTGTAAAGATTTACATCCTTTAAATAGTGAATTCATATCATTTACTAAAGATGAATCGAAATGACTTAGATCTATTGATATTATATCTTCTACATTAGAATCATATTTTGAATCAAAAAAATGAGAAAAATTTGTTATAGGTGAAGAAAAATGTATGTCAATACTTTCACCAGAATTGATACTAAAACTACTTTTTGCTCCAATTGAATTTATTCCATTATTTATTAAACATATATTATTTCTATAATTATCTATTTCCTCATTATCTAAGCAAAATCCATCTTTATAATTAATGTTATTTCCATATGTTACTTTAATATAATTATTATCAGTTGGACAACTCAATTCATTTTCATCAAAATCACAACGATAAGTAAATGACTCTTTTGTGAAAATTTGAGAACTTTGGCAAATAATTAAATCATTTTTATTATCTTCCAATTTTTTAAATTCGTCACTTAAACATTCATAATTTTGTATATTATATAAATTAATATATTTTATATTTGAAAATTCGTTAAATATTTTTGATTTATCTTTATAGCCATTTTCACAATTATTAATATTATGATAAGATATATCGAGGACTGTTTCATTTGATTTTTCATAATTATAACAAAAATATATATAATCACTATTATCAAAAAATTCATTTTTTTGACATACAATTAATTGATTACTATTTATCTTACTTAGTTCTCCTTTAAATCCATCATTAAATGCAATTCCATATATATTTATATATTTTAATTTTCTAACATCATAAAATATATTACTATATTGTGAAGGAATTACAAAGTTTGATATATCAAGGAGTTGCAATTTTTGGCATCCATAAAACATAGATTCCATTTCCTCAACATTAGAGGTATCAAAATTTGATAAATTAAGTGATACTAAAGAACTACAATCAGCAAACATACTTGACATAACTCCAACATTAGAAGTATCAAAATCGGATAAATTAAGTGATATTAAAGAACTACATCCTTTAAAAGTAGAATCCATCTTCCTTACATTAGAAGTATCAAAATTGGATATATTAAGTGATACTAAAGAACTACATCCTTGAAACATAGCTTCCATATTATCAACTTTAGAAGTATCAAATTTGAGTAAATTAAGTGATACTAAAGACTTACATTCATTAAACATATATTGCATATCCTCAACATTAGAAGTATCAAAATTGGATAAATTAAGTGATACTAAAGAACTACATCCTTCAAACATATTTGACATATCTTTAACTTTAGAAGTATCAAAATTGGATAGATTAACCGATACTAAAGAACTACACCAACCAAACATACTTGACATACTCTCAACATTAGAAGTATCAAAATTGGATAAATTAAGTGATACTAAAGAACTATAATCACCAAGCATAGAGCCCATTTCTGTCACAGAGGAAGTGTTTAAATGACTAAAATCTATATAAATTATATTGCTTGATCCATAAAAAAAAAAATATAAAGTGGTAATTTTTTGAAAATGTATTTCAATTTCAGTGTTTGAATTTATTACCAATTTATCATCTCTGGAAATAATAGAATCTCCATTAATAATAAACCTAATTAAATCTTTGTGATCATAATCAGGCATAACATCATCAATATTATCATAATCTTTTTTACTTTTAAATTTTACTGTAATATAATTATTAGATTGACATTTTTCACTTATAATATTAAAATCACAACAAATTAATGTCACTTTAACATTAGATAAAATACTATTATCACTTAGGCAAATAATTAAATCGGAAATATTATTTAGATCATTTATAACATTATCAGTTAATTTATTACCATAGTTTTTAATATTAGTTAAATTGATATATCTTAAATTTGGAATATTTTTAAACATATTTTCAATACTAACAATATTTGTCATATCAAAACTTGTTAAATCCAGATTTTTCAAATTATTACATCCACTGAATATTAAATTCATATTTGTTATTGATGATGTATCTAAATTTTGAAAATCAATTGAATATATATTTCCAGCTAATTCATCTTTTTCTATATTGAAACAGTTTTCTAAACTTATAGGAGCAGAAAAAAAATATATTTTGATTTCAGTATTCGCTGTTATGATTAATTGATCTTTACCAGTATAAATAGTATTTTCATATTTCACAAAGTACACATTTTTTCTATCTTTAATTCCCTCCTTTTGAGCATTATATTGAAATCCATTGGTATAATTTGTATCTTCTTTATAGTATACAGAAATATAATTTGAAGATTTACATTTTCCATCTTCAAAACCTGAATCACAACAAACATAATTTGCTTCTTCATTAGTAATAATCTCACTTGTTTGGCAAATAAATATCCCAAATCTAGAATTTATTCCATTTTCAGCTAAAAGTTCTTCTTGAAATTTAGTATTTTCATAATTTTGAACATTGGATAAAACAATATATATTTGATCTTTAAGTCCGGAAAACATATTTGTAGCATCTTCAACTTTTTCCATATTAAAATTAGAAATATCAATAAGATTTAAATTTTCGCATCCATTAAACATACTATTGAGATTTGTTAGCTTTTCAGTATTAAATGTAGATAAATTAACTGATTTTAATGAAGTGCATCCAGCAAATAAATAACTCATATCAGTTACTGATTGAGTATTGAAATTTGAGAAAGTGATTGACTCCAATGAATTACATTCATTAAATAATTTGCTCATCGAAGTAACTTTAGAAGTATCATAATTATAATCCAACAAATAAATTGGAAATAAAAAATAATACTCAATTAGAAATAAAGATTTTGATATTTTAAATAGAACATCATTGCTCTTCCTTTATTCTCTTCACCATTATTGTCAAATGCAAAGCCATTATTATATTTGGGATTATCTTTATATAGTATCTTGATATATCCATAATCATCACAATCATTTACTTCTATATTGAATTTGCAACATAGATATTCATAATTTGGATTCGTAATTATTATTGAATTTTGGCAAACTATTAATTTATCTCTATTATTTATTCCAAATTCTCCATTTATATCTTCTGAAAAGATATCAGAGACCAGAATATTATATAAATTAACATATTTGAGATTACCAGTATTGAAAAATATATTTGAAGAATCCTTTATATTTGAAAAGCTCATGCCTGATATATCAAGGTATTCCAAGGAACTGCAACCGCAAAATATACATTCAATATCTGAAAGTGATTGTGATTCCAAATTTGATAAATCAATTGATTTAATGGAACTACAATGGAAAAACATTTTATTCAGATTAGTCAGTAATGGAGCTTTAAAACCTGAGAAATCAATTGATTCCAAAGAACTGCAGCCATAGAACATTCCTTTCATTGATGTTAGCGCTGTGGTATCCAAATTAGTTAAATCAACAGATACTATCTTCTCTACATTAGGATCATAATAATCATAAAAGAACTTTTCAAGGCTTTGGACAGGAGAATCAAAATAGATATATACTTCATCTGTTGAAGATATGGTTAATTCATCATTTTTATTTTTTGATACTGCTCCTAATTTGAGATTTGATACAGATTTTCTATATTCATTTTCTGACCCATCATGAGCAACAATTGCAAAACCAGAGGAATACTCAACATTTTCTTTGAATTGGAGTTTAATGTAATTACTTTCTGGATTTGGTTCACCAGAATCAAGAATTCTTTGTCCTAGAGCATGATTAAATGAGCTGATCAATAAGATCGAGTAATAAATCAAAAGCAAGTTTGACATTTTTTTTTTGTAAATTTAATTTTTTGAGAATTTATATTTGCCTGAAGATAATTATTTTTTTCAAAGATAAAAATAATTTCATTAAAAATAATTAAAATTAATT
>NBJL03000729.1:3874-21174 GCA_002087855.3 Entodinium caudatum | reverse complement strand
ATAAGACGACCCATTTATCTTTGTAATCAGTTAATTTTATATTTTGGATCATTCCATCATACCAAATTTGCCCTTCGAAGTATGGCGCTGGTTCTAAAACTCGAGCTTGTGGGAAGCAGAATTTAGGGTAAGGTAAAAATACTAAACTATTTCTTATATCTTTGTAATTAGAATTTAATTCCTCTATTGTTTTAATATCATCAAGTTTATCTAATGTTTTTTGTGTATCCTCAGCTGATACATTAATTTCAATTTCTGGTAATAATTGGAATGAACGTCTATTTAATTCTATACCATCATTAGATAATATATAATCCATAAGTTTATTATCCCTAGTTTTACAATAACCATCACTATAAATTTCAATATTATAGTTATTTCCAAATTTTTCATTGCAATCACTGATGATATTATCTGCTATTTGCTGTAAATTATTCTGCTGATTTTCCTTTGGAATTAAACTGTTTTCGTTCTTTATTTCTTCTAATTTAATTTTTTGAATTCCATTACTATAAAAATATATTATATTATTATATTCTGAATAAAGTTCTTTTGAAATTTCTTCATATATATATAATTTATCATTTTTTGTCACAGGTTTTTCGACATCAATAATATAAACTTTTCTTTTATAATATTTCCAAAAATAATTTTTGGATAAATCCAATTTATAATCTATAAAATCAGGTTTCCAAATTTGAGGATCTTCTCCTTCTTTCATTAATACATCACATCGAGAAGTAACAGCACTCAAATTTCTTATATATCTTAATGTCCCTTGTTCTTCCATTTCTAAAAAGCATTTTGTAAATCCACAATCAATTACTACATCTCCACAACCTCTACCATAATATATCATGATAGATATTCCACCTTCTGAATCTTTAGCAAAAGGAATAAAAGGATAAATTGGATTATTATTTTTCTTCAGAAGATTTTCACTATATCTTTCTTTAGCAGAAATTTTTGATAAGCCAAGTCTATCAAAAATAGAATATATTTTATCTTCAATGCTTTCCGCATAAGAAATAGTAACTCCTTCGTATATTTTATATAAATTAGTACCTATATTAGGTCTTTTTAAATTTGAAATTGTATTATTAGCACCATTGAATCTCATTTTTTTATCTAACAAACCGGTTCTATCACATATTAAGGTATTTTTTCCTAAGTGAGAGCCTACAATTCTGAAATTTGCTTTTAATATTTTTTCCTTAACTTCTTTAATTTTTTTAAATTCTTTCTCAACAAATTTAATTTGATTTAGATTTATTTCTTCTTCCTCTTCTTCATTACCATCATTAGATCTTCTTTCTTTTTCATATAATCCTAATATTTCATCAATATTGTCCTCTTTTTCATTATCTGATTCTTCTTTATCTCTATCTTCATCTTCCTCTTCTTCATCATCAGGTATGATAATTTCATTTTTATCAAATTTAACTTCAGAATCTTTTATTTCATCACGATCATATTCATTATCTCTGAAAATCTTCATTTCGGGCTTGTCTATATCATTTTCTTTGAAATCATCATCTTCATCATCTATAGGAAATTCAGCATTTTCCAAAAATAAATTGACTTGATAAAATAAAGGATCTCCATCAGCAAAGAAAACTAATGAGCCTCCTTTCTTCCAAAAAATATTAATTACTTTCATGAATTCCTCAATTAAATTAGGATCAGATTTAGGATTTGGTAAAACAGCCTTTTGAGGTCCACACATAATCCAAACACTATTATAGTCGCATTTCCCATTAACATTTCTTGTTAATTCTTTAATTGCATTTTCATAATCTAAAACTACATAAATTTTTAGACCGAAAATATCTACAGCTGATTCAACACATGGTTTACTCTTTATGTTTTCAACATCTTTAGAGTATACATTCATTTTTTTAGATCTGAATAAATTATCTGGAATTATTTGTTCACTTTCATTTGATTTGTTCATTTCATAACTCCAAAGCATTACTATCAAAATTTTTTTACCTAATAAAAAGTTTTTTTCTAACATTAATGTATTTTCATTTTCTTCTGGGTTTATTGCTTCATTTAAATTAGTAAAATGCTTGTCTAAAATTACAGGCTTATTAAAATATTCAAATGTTGTATAATTTACTTCTATTTTTTTTAATTCATCAATCAATTTATTAAAATGTACTTTTTTATTTGAAGATAATTTCCTGATAATATCAGAGATTTCCTGGTTATTTGCCTGATATTCAAATCCTATAATTTTTTCAGTTGTAATCATATGTATTTGTTCAAAAAATCCAGAAAGCCCTAATAATAAATTAGAAGGTTCCATTGTATATATTACTTTTTCAAAAATATTTTCAATTCCGATAGGATAAGATCCTATTCCTATTCCAATAATATTCATATCTAATTGACTACAATTTTGAATTTGCTTTCTTATACATATTTGTTCTCTTTTTTCAAAAAGTCCATCTGTAAGAACAAAAATTCTTTTAGTACATTCATTCCTTTCTCTATTTAAATTATAAGCAAAATTGATTGCAGAAGATAAGTCAGAACCATAATAAGGAGCTTGCAAAAATTTAAATAATCCTATCCAAAAAGAAGAATCATTCTTTAAACATTTTTGTGAATTTAAATCTGAGCAAAGAATTATTGGGGAATTATTTGTAGTTAAAATAACATCAAATTTCGAAATATCCAAATATAATAAAGGACTGAGAAGTTCCCTTAATATTTTAAATGAATGCTCTCTTGATATATCTCCAAAACAAGATATTGAATTATCTATAATAACAGAAACTGAATATTGTCTTTTCATTTCACCAGTTTCTTCCCAAAAAATTTTTGGTCTTGGTTCCTTATTTAAAATGCTGATAACCAAAGAAATAATATCTATCTCAGACCCTGTTGTTGATAAAACTTTTTGGGAGGCTTTATTCTTTTTAAAAATTTTTTCTAAACTCATTCTATCTAATTCATTATATTTAATAATGAAATTATCAATAAAAATTTTGAAAGCATTTTCGATATTTTTATCCAAACTTCCCTGACATATTTGCCCAAGTTTATTTTTTTCATATGATTGAATTTTTTCATTAAAAAATCCATCAGAGGAAAATTTGAGAGGATAATTTTGTATATATAATTCATTATTACTATTTTTCCCTTTTCTACTTTTGAAAGATATTTCATTCAAAGCATGAATAGAATCTAAATATATTTTTTCTTCAACAAAATCAGGCTTATTTATATTTATTAAAATGTTTTTTTCTTCGATTTTTTCTTGTCTTTGTAAAATTAAATCTCTAAAAAAGATGGATAAATTATTATAAAAATTATTATTATTAACTCTCTCAAAAATATGGACAATAACCTTTGATTTAGCCTTTTTTGACTCTTCTATGAAATTTTCCCAGAGTTTTTCAATTTTCTTTCTATCATCTATATTTCCAAAATCAGGCTTATTAAAAATAAAACCAAAAGAAACATTAGGATCATTAAAAATCAATGTTCTCCATTTTTGTGTCAATTTAAGCTCCTCGTCTAGTCCATCTGTTATAGTTATAATAATTTTTTTTTGGTGATCTTTATAAAATTTAGGAATTTCATTATCTTTTGGATTATATTCTAGAGAAAACATAAAAGTTTCTTTAGCAAATTTTTGGGAACAAGATAAATTATCTCTAAATCTTCTAATCATCAGGCATTCATATACTTTTTCCAAAATATCAAAAGAATGAGGTTCTTCAAATTGCTTAAGTATTACTTTAAATTTACCATCAGCTATTACTGCTATTCCATAAGGTATTTCCAATAAATGGCAAGCGATTGAAAAGGAACATAAAATATAGAAATTGATTATTTTTCTTTTAAGACTAATATAACAGCTTCCATCTATTAAAAAAATAATACATGTATTATTAAAATGAATATCAGTTTTTGTTTCTGGTGCAATTAATTTAGAAACTTCATTAAATGTTTTATTAGATAATTGCATTATATGGGAAGATAATTCTAAAATTTTATATTGAATATTATTCTTTTTAACTCCAGCCAAAAGATTTTTTGGTAAATAGCCTTGAATATTGGATAAATTTAGTTCCATGTTCTGCTCTATTTTTTCTATTTTTTTTGTAACCCATTGAATTCCATTTTTCTCAGTGAAATTATAATTTTCGAATTTCTCTTGATTTATTTGGATAGTTTTCGAAGTATCTTCATTAATTATATATCCAATATTTTCATTATCCTTTCTAATTATATAATGATTTTTGGGTATAATTTGCTCATCTTGTTCTTCTTCTTTTAATTTTTGTATATATTCCTTGCTTCCTAGATTAATACTATATAAGATATCAGAACTTATCGTTTTTTTATAATTTTGTAGGTTCATAAACGGAATTTCGGTATTATTTTCCTTTTCTTCGTAATCATTTTGAGGGATATCCAAATTCAAATTGTCATTAGATTCTCTAAAAGAAGATAATACATTCGTTGTTGAAGTAAGAAAATTACCCATTTCATATTTTGATAAATTTGAAATATTTCTACTTCTATTTTCTTCTGTAAAATAATGCTTAAAATCAATCTCTTCTTCATTATCTTTTATTTGGAAAAATTCTTCATTTTTCATTTCAGGGATATCTAATTTTATTTGCTTAGGTTGAATTATATATTCATTTTGAATATCATCTTTTTCAAATTCAAAATCATTTATACCAAATAAATCGCATAGATTTGATTTCTTCAATTTCATACCTGATTTGTATAATCTTTTAGCTAAATCTTTATAACTTTTTTTGAAAGCATTTATTTTTTCATGAAGAAAAGAATTATCATTTTGATTTAAAGGATATAATTTATAATATCCTAACAATTCTAAGAATATTTTTTTTGCTTTGGTGAGATTATCCTTATTATTTATATTTAATGAATATTGTATGTATGAAGGTAATGTTCTTATAATTTTTATACATAATGAATAGAAGTCATCAATATCTTTGAAAGAAAATGGACTTTTTGGAATAATCAATTCAGGGAGTTGTATTTTTATATTATTAAATTCCTTTTCATTTTTCATATTAATATCTTCGGCCTTTTTAATATTTTGGTTACTTTTTTTATTGTAATCTACATCAAGAATAATCCCTTCTTTTTCTATAAAATAATATGTAGATTCTTGATCTTCTAATTGATTTTCATTATTTATATTAATATCTTCTAAAATATCGATATCACCATCCTCATTAATAAAATTTATATTACATTCTTTAACTATATCATTTATATTAGATAAAATTTTTATTGTTGGTATTTTATTATTATTAAAAATTTCAGAATTTATATCTAAATGTATTTCTATAATAGAATTATTCTTTATTAAATCATAATGTTCTATTTCATCTTTATTTAATATTTGTATTAAATCTTCAAATTCATTTTTGAACCATATTCTACCATCATAAATATCTTTTAAACCTTGAGGAAAAACAAATTTCATATATAATTCTATTATTTTTTTTTCTTGTAATTTTTCAAGAAAATTATATTTTAAATTAAGGTCTCCATCTATATATTTTTTACTTTCAAAATCAAAAACTTTTAAATTATAATCAAAATTCAATAAAACAGAATTAATATTTATAGAAAATTTACTTTTTTCAGTATAAAATAAATTTATATTTGTTTTCATTGAATATTTATTATCTCCATTTTTTGGTATTGCTATACAAAGTTTTGTTGCTTCCTTCTCATCAGACAAAGATATTATGGGAGGAATACTATTATTTCCTTCTAAGCCTTCAATCTGAATTAAAGGTTTAAATTTCACACCTGTATTTAATTGTATTTGTTGTAAGTATAAAATTATTTCTTCTTTTGCATAAAGGTCGTTATTTATAAAGAAATTTTTATCTTTTAATTTCAATTTTTTATTTTTAGTAACTATCTTAATAATAATAGGCATTAAAACCATCCTTATATTTATGGGTAAAATAAAGATTTTATTATCATTATTTTTTTTTACTTCATTTTCTTTGTTACAAGACAGTTCTAAATTAAATTTTAATATATGCAATTCTTTTTCTAGAAATAAATTACTTATTTTTGGTATTTTTAAATTAATCTCTATTGGTTTGTTTTTTTCAATAAAGTTATCAACTTGAATATAATCATTTATTGAATCTAGGATATAGGGCTCATCTATTATATTGTTTTTTTCTGTTTTGTCAATAGATAAAGATACATTTGAAATCGTCATTATTAGTATCTTATAAGGTTCGGAAAATAAACTTGGATAAATAGGCTCAATATTAATATTTAATTCATTATACGAACAAAAAATTTCACCTACCTGAGAGTCAACATTAATAATAGGTACAGATAAAATGCTATTTTCTTTCATTTGAGAAAAATCAATTTTATTATCATTAAATGAATTTTTATCAGATAAATTTTTTAACTCATAATCATACTTTAATATTTTTTTATTATATTTGGTATTTATTTCCAAATTTTCTAAAATCATTTCTAATCTTTCTGATATATAATTATAATCAATACTTATTTGCGATAAATTTTTCTTGATATTTTCTAAGGCAATGCTTATTTTTTCACATTTTTTATCATCACTAAATTTAACATTGCATATATTTGAAAAATTATTAATTATTTTTTTGCTCGATTTATCTAATTTACAATTAGAAATCAAATTCTTTTTATCTAACATATCTAAAAAACAATTACTCAAATCTTTTAATTTTATTTTGTAATCTGAAAACTTTTTATAAAATTTTTCTATAGTATTATCTTCTCCAAACACTAAAGTTATCTTTTCATCATTTATATTTGAATAAAATTGCTCATAATTCTTTTGTTTATTCCCAGAAAAAACAAGCGAAGTTAAAATAACTTTTTTTTCTTCAACTTTTAAATTTTCTATAGGTTTATTATCTTTTTTATTCAAAATAGAATAATCAGGATTTTTTGAAGGTAAATAAAATTCTCCAGAAAATTTTGAATTTTCATAAATTATAATATCTTCTGAATTTTTAACAACAACAGAATTCCTGTTTTTTAAGTTGTAGGATACCTTTATTATTTCTAATTTATTATTTTTTTGGGAGAATAATTTAGCATATGTGCATAAAGAATCATTTATTTTTAATAATTCTTTTACTTTAGATTGCATTTCAAGATCAAAATCTTCATATTGTTTCAATTCAATGATTAAATTATTATATGTGCCTAAATCATTATCTATTGATTTTAAATTTTTTTCTATTTTCTCTTTCCCCTTTATTAAGTTTAATTCATTATTTTCTTCGTTTTTCCTTTTTAATTCATTTTCAATATCTATTTTTAATTCTTCTTCTTTAAAATTTAATATATCTTTTATATTATCAATTATGCGATTAATTATATTTTTATTGTTTTCATCATCTATTTCTTTTGATAATATAGATATTATATCTTCTGTTATTTTCTGAAATAAAAATTTATTTGGATTTTTAAGAAAAGTAGTTAGTTCAGTATCATTATGTTCGATATAATAATTTTTTAGTGAGTTATCATTATTATCTTTGAAAATATTTTCTACAATAGTTTTTATTAAATCATTGCATATATTATTTATAGCTTTATTTATATAAGTTTTATTATCTATATTAAGGAAGAAATCATCTTTAGATAAAGTATATAAAAATAATTTAATTTTTTCATATAAAGGCTCATAACTAAATATTTTGTTATCATGACAAACCAAATTTAGCCAATTATTTATAGCTCTTTTTTTTTGTTTTTTTCTTAATTCAATTTTTAAATGCTGTTTAATACAATTATCAATAATTTTACTGAAATAATTGGTTTCTTTTGATATAATGCATTCTATTGAAGAATAATATCTTAAACAAAATAACCAAAAAGGAATTGCATCTTTATAATCCTCTACTTTGGTATTATCTCCATATTTTCCTATAAAAAGTTTATTTGCATCGAAATTATAATCTAACATAAAATATACCAAAGAGGGATATTTGGTCAAATTCATTCTTTCGATAAATTTATTTTTTTCTGTATATTTATAAATATCAATATCATTTAAATCAAAATAATATATATTTTGTAATATTTTAAATTCTTTCTTGTCATAAATGCTAATTATTAATTTGCATAATTTCTTTACTTCAATATCTTTATCATTTTGCAATAAATTTTTTATAAAATCTAATTTATTTGCGTTGTTCCCATAATTGAGTTCTTCAAAAATGATTTTTATAATCATATCTAAATAAGCATCAAAATCATTATCATCTGAATTAAGTTCTATATCAACTAAACGTTTTAGATATGTATTTCTTAATTTAATATCTCTAATCAAAAAACTTTCTACTATTTCACAATTATCATTAAAATCAACGAATAAAAATATCAAGTCGTATCCTTTAAATTTAGGAAAACTAATCTTAAAATTTGGTTCATATTTATTAGAATAATTAGATATAATATATTGAATTTCATTTTTATCGATTTTTCTATATATTAAATCATTACAATAAGAAAATATTTCTCTCACAATTTCAAAAGAAAATTTATTCTCATTTCTATTATAGCAAAATTCACTAAGGTTTTTAATAAAAGAGATGTTTAGAAAACTATTAATCATCCTTATATATTTTGGACTTATTAAATAATCATTATCAATTTTAATTTCATTAAAAATATAATTAGAAATATTTCTCATTTCATCATATTCACTTAATTGAAGTAACATTTTGAAAAAATTATTATTATTTATTTTATTATCATTTAAATTTTCATCCAAAATTTTTTTGATTTCGCAATATCTCAAAAGTACATCAATGAATTTTTTATGTTTTTCAAAATCTTTATTATAATTATTTATATAATCATTTTCAAAAGTTAACTTTATTTTTGGCCAATTATTGTTATAAATTTGGTCTTCTTTTTTTGGTGTGATAGAGGCCTCCTTCCAATTTTTCACAAAATTTGGTTCTAATGTTTTAATTTTAACCATTGCATTCTCTATTAATTTTTTATTATTATTATTTTTATAATTATCCAACAAATCAATAACCTCTTGTTTTTCCATTTCATTAATATTTTTCTCATTTATTTTTTCTATTTTATCCTTATGCTCATTTAATATTTTTATTAATGACTTGAAATTAAATTTAATAAATTTACTTTGAATTTCTTTTATATTTTCCAAGGCTTTATCGATATTTTGTAATCTTAAATTTCTTTCTTTCGCATTATTTAAAATATCTTCTGGTATTTCATCAAATAAATAAAAAAATTATTGAAATAAATATCTAATGCCCTAATTATATCAGAATATATAATATAATCATTCTCTCTTAATTTTTCATCAAAATTTTCTAGTAATAATATATATATTTCTTTTTCGATATTATTAAAATATTCATTCATTACAGAATCAAAAAATTCTTTTGAATAATTAAAAAATAAAGTTAATATTTTAGTAATTGGAGTGATATGATTTTCTTTTTGATTAATTTCTTCATCATCTATTTCCTCATCTGACTCCTCATTTAAAGCAATCTGATTTTCTTTGCTATTTTTATTTTGTTTAATTCTCGAAAATATACAAGAAAAATCAATTTTCTTTTTTTTGAATTTTTTGAATAGAAACAATTCTTCTGTTTCTTCAATAGCATCATTAAACACTTCATCAAATTGTTCATATGTTGGAATATAATTTTTATAATCCGAAAATTTATATAAAAATTGATAAAAAATATATGATTCATATCTAGATACTTTTTGTATTTTATGCATTTGTTCTTTATTATCTTCGTTAATATAGAAAAAATAACTTTTATTGGTTAGGAAAAATTTTGACTTGAAATTAAAGCTGAAAAATGGGTTTAAAATAGAATTATTTTTTTTGTCAAATTTAAATTCATATTGATCATTATTTATTGAAATTGTAAAATTTATATTTTTTTTCCAATAAATATAAAATAATTCAAGCCATAGAACGAGAATACTATTTTTACATTTTAATTTTTTTATTAAATTTTCTTCACTTTCATCGTCATCTTCTTTTTCTCCAGTTAATTCTTTTTCATTAATCACTTTATCAAAAGGAAATAATTTATTAAATATGTCAAATAAATTTGGATATTTATTTAAATTTGAAATTAATGCTTTGAAATCATCAAAAAGTTTATTTTTTGCTAATTGAAAAATATTTACAATCAAATTCTCTGGAATAATATTTTCAGATACTATAAGGCTTTCTTTCAATAACTGATTATACAATACTAATTTAGAACAAGATATTTTTGTTTTTTCATTTTCCAATAACTTTGGATCACTTATTATTAACCATGAATAATTTATAGGAAAATTAATTTTTTGAATAATTTGGTTAATGCTTTCTAATAATTTTATTATAGTTTGATATCCTTGAAAGATATCAAAATAAAGATTGTTATCTTTAAATTTAATATTTTTCATTATTTTAATAATTTCTTTTAAATGCTTATGTTTTATTAAAAGAGATTTATTCAAAAAATTAGCCAATCTAAAATTATAATTTTCTTCCTTATTTTTATCCTCTTTATAACGATTTAAAAATTGCAAATCTTGGTAAATATCATTATATATAACAATTAAATCATCATCTTCTGTTGAAAATTTAGGAGGATTTGCGGCAAATGAATTTATTAAATCATCTTTGATTTTTTTCAAATTTTCTTCTTTTTTTGCGTTGCTAAATGAATTGAAATAATAATGCTCAAATGTTGAATGAATTATATTATTTAAATAATTCGGAGTAATATTTTCAATATATTTCATTTTATTTTTATCTAAATTAGTTAATTCATTAGAAATAAATTTAATAGTTCTACCAGTAAACATTAAATTATCATTATCAATAGTATCAATTTTTAAATTATATTTTATTGAATCTTCTTTAGCAATTTTGTGAACATTTGATAATCTTCCTGATAATTGTTTTGATAAATCTACTGGATAGTTTATGTTTTTAAGTTTACCAAAATAAATTTTTGAGCAATATTCTGAAGTTGAATCTATTTGAGGTAAGGTAAAAACAATGCATTTGCTGAATAAAGACGGGTGCATTTTTTTATCTCTATTAAAAGGATTAAATGTGAAAAAAATTCGAAAATCTTTATTTATACTTTTACTTTTATCTTTATTATTTAATTTATATGTTATTTCTTCTGTCCCTTTTATTATTTTTAATTCAGGTTTTTCCTCACAAAGTGGTATTAATTTTTCTATTATATCATTAGGAGCAGATTCTATTTGTTCTATAAGAACCCAATCTCCATTAGTTAGTGCTTCACAAAAAGGTGAAGGATTTGATTCGAATCTTCTCGTTAAAGATATTAATTCTTTAATTCGCTGATATTTTTTATTAACTTCCTCATAATTATCATTGCTGGTAGAATAATCTTCAAGAGCTTTGCAGAATTCTGAAAAATGAAGAGGATTCCATATATTATAGTTTTTTTTATATCCTATTAAATTAGATAAATCCCTGCATAATTGGTATATCTCATTTTTTTCTTTGTAATTTAATTTTCTTATTGATGACTGCCCAAAAAACATAGTAAGATTAGTATCCTTATTCATTTGATAAATGTGCAGTTTTTTGCCTATCATTTCAGAAAACAATGTTATTAAATGAGTTTTACCTGAATTAGTATTACCCTGTAAAATAATAGAGCAATTAGTTAAAATAGAACATGATAAAAAAAGCAAGCAATGTTTCTGTGGCTTTGTTAAAGTATTTAATTTCCTTTGAATTTCTTCATTATCTATAAATTCATTTCTTAATTTTAAATCAAACCTTTGAAAGCATTCTTGTTCATTGTCAGCTTCATTTTCTTCGATTTCGATTACCAATTTCTCACTTTTAATACTAAATTTTGGAACAAAATTAAAAGCCTTAAATTTCAATTGTTTTATTATTTCTTGAATTTTTTCACTTTCTGTATGCCTATACACAAATATAAATTGACTTATAATTGAAATGTCCAATTTTTGGTATGTTATATCTCTGAATGATATAAATTTATTAATATCATTTAAAGATAATGGATTCATGTTATCTGATAAGGTATAATTATTTTGAATTTGAGAGGCTTCCAAAAATTTATCTTCAAAATAATTAGATTCTAATTTATATTTCTTTTCTCTGAATTTAGAAGTAATTATTTTATGTATATCACCACCATTAGGATTCTGTACTATAAAATAAATACAAGTTCTTAAAATAAATTTTGGAAGACTATTTCTATTTATTTTTCCATTTTCTGAATCGAAAATTCCAAATAAATAAGGAGGATTTTTATCATTTTTTCTTATATTTTCACCATTTGGCAATAAAATCCTTTCTTTAGAGTAATCAAAAATATTTTCCAATATTTCAAAAATCCCTGGAGAAGCTTTATTAATATTATGAAATATTATTGCATAATCTTCATTTTTTTCATTAATTAAGGCCTTTAATAAATCAGTTTGAATAAAATCTACTTTAATATTTTCATTATCTGCAGTTGCAGTTATCTTCCCTAAAAGGTCTTCTTTTTTTGTATTTTCTGTTAAATAAATATTTATAATATTACTATCTTTAATATTCAAAAGTTTAAAAATATAATTCAAAGCTGTTTTTTTTCCTTGTCCTTGCATTCCTTCTAAAATTAAAGGAAGATTTAATTTCATTGCAAAATGGATTATATCTATATTTTCACAAAATTTTTCAGTAAAAGCTATATCTTTTGAAGGATTGTCTTTGGAATCAGGTCTTTCTATGTATAAGTGGGTATTATGAGATTTTATTACATTTATATTATTAATAACTTCTCTATTTAAGGTTGATTTGTCTTCTTCATAATTCCATAATTTCTCAGATTTAAATAAGTTTTTAAATGAATTAAATTTTTTACTTTTATTAGTTCTAAATTCAAATAGCCCTTTAAATATGTTAAATAATACTATTTCAGATATATTTAAATTATCACTAATTTCTTTGGAATTTTTTAGTTTATCTATTATTGTAATAATTTTATTTTTTTGGGCTAATGTAATTGATAATTTTAAAGTAGATTCAATATCTCTAAGTAATTTAATTATTTGATTTATTTCTTCCTTTTTGCTTTTATTATTTATTGAATTTTTGAATAACATATCAATTATTATTTTTTCCTCTTCAAATTCATAGCTTTCAACATTAATAACGGTAAATCTTGATAATATTGCTTCAGATAATTTATTTTCATATCCATCATTTGCAGTTGCTAAAATCCTGTTACTATAATTAAAAATTATTTCTTTATCTTCATCATCGGTAAATGTATTATAAATATCCTCAATCAGCACAATTTTTTGCTCTTCAGTTAAAAATTGGTTAAATCTTTCCAAAACATCAGAATGTAAATTTGAAATATCTTTTAAAACAAAAGGTTTGTCCTTTATTAAAGAATCTAAAATAAATCCGGGTTTAAAAACAATAATGTAATTTGATAAAAAATCTTGCTCATTTTCTTTTTTATCCATGTTATTTTTATCATCAAATAATAATTTTTTAAAATTATTTATTGCAATATCAAATCCTTTTGTTCTTGAATTAGAATTATAAAATTTATGTTTTGATAATTTATTTTCTTTATAATCTGAATATAGCTTATTAAAATTTTTAGATTTTCCACATAAATCACAAAGATATTTAAAGTAGAAATATTCAGCTTCTTTTTTATTAAGTACCATTAAACCTCCTAATAATTGGTTAATGTTGGTTTCTTGATTTAGGTGAATAATTTCAAATTCATCTAAAAAAAGAGTTTGACATAAATATGTTTTACAACTTGTTTTTCCTAAAAATAATAGAGGTTCATCTTCAGATGAAATTATTGCATTAAAAAATGGATTTAAAAAATTTTGTAAATTAAGATAAGATAGAATCCTTTTTTTCATTTTATCTGTAAAATTTATATTTAAATTAACTTTGCATAAACCTTTTATTAGAAATATTTTATTTTTTCCTTCTTTCGTTAATTTCAAAGATTTTTCAAAATAAATGTCTAAATTTTTTTCTTTTTCTAGACAAGTAGGAAATATATCAGTTATTAATTTAATTAAATCTTGTTTTATGTCCATAATATTTTGACTGTTTAATTTAGATAATATATAAAATATTATATTATGATAAACTTCAAATCCTATAAAAATATCAGTTCGAGATTTATTTCTTTGATAATAAACTCTCCTAAACATTTTTTTAATATCTCTGAAAGATAAAGGCTGTATATAATTTTTATTTAATTGATTAAATTTTAACATGAATTTTCCAATATTTTTAGCTTCTGGATCAGTAATATATTTTTTTACCTTTTCTTTATTTTCTTCTTTTAAGCTTTTGTTAATATCTAAACATATACTCTCCACATCATTTTCAATTTGCTTAATTTCATCACTTGTTTTTTTAATATGAGAAGGATAAGTAAATTCTCTTAAAGAGTTATCTATTAAATCTGGTAATTTATTTCTTCCAAGAGTTCCAACTTTATTTTGGCATGCAATAAAAAAAAATTTTTATTAATTTGAATCTTTGTTTCTATTCCAGGAATATAAATTTGATATTCATTTAAATGTGATAACGCAGGCAATATAGATTTCATTGTTTCTTTTGAAGACAAATTGAATTCATCTGCAATAAATACTGTTCCCTCTTTCATTGCTAATGTGAGCAAACCATCTTTCACACCCATATTATTATTTATTATTGTTGAACCTCCATAGCATTGTGATGGTTTAGTGCCTGAATGAAATGATTGGATATAAAATTTTTTTCCTTTAACTATAAATCTTGCTAATGCACAAGCACCCTCAGTTTTTCCAATACCAGTCGGACCTTCAAATCTCATATGATTATGGATTAAATAAGAAGAATATGCATTAATCAAAACACTACATAGTTCTTTTGAATCTTTGAAGAAATATTTGCTAATTTTACCTAATTTATTATCTTTCATATTTTTATCTTTTTCTATTAAGAGATTTCTGATTGTATTATAAATTGAATCATCTATTATTATATTTTTTTGATCTGGATTAATTAATTGAAATATATAATCTATAATAATTTTATTTTCTATTTTTTTGAATTCAGATTTAAATATATAAACCGACTTTATAAAAAATGATAATATTGCAATTGATTTTAATATATTTTTATTATCTTGAATTATTTTATTATATAATTCTGGAATAAGCTTTTCTTTTTCAGTTTCTTTTTCATCTTTTCTTTTTTTTTCCTCTTCATTTTCTTTGTTCAAATTTTCATCATTATTATCTGCCTTTCTTCTATATCTGGGATTTATCCTTTTTCTTGTTTTTTCTTTAATTAAACTATTTTCATTGCTTTTATCAACATTCAATTCAGTATCTTTCATTTTTTTGTCCTCTTCATCTAATATATGTTTAATAAAGCCTTTAAACTCTAAATCTTTTAATTGATCTTCTAAATAAATTATTTTAAACCTATTAAGAAAGGCAGGAGTCATATTATTTAATTTATCCTCTTCGCAAGTAGCAATGACTCTAAAATTTTTATTGATTTCCACTTTTTGTTCTTCTTTGTTAGGATTTTCAGGAATTTCAAAATATAATTTTTCCTTTGAATTAAAATTTAAGTCAAATAAATTATTAGCCCTTTCTGTAACTTGAGAATTAACTTCGTTAATATTATCCAAAACTAAACATTTTCCAGCTTTGACACCTTCTAATAAAAATCCATATTTCCATTCTATCATGGTTAATCCCGATTCTTCCTTTTTTGTTAATATTTGCTTTCCTATTATATCTGAACAAGAAGTTTCTTCTGTGCATATCATGAAATCAACATTATTTTTAGTTAATTTATCATTAGGGAATTTTTTATTATTATAATATTCAGCCATATATAAAGCAAATTGTGTTTTCCCACAACCTCTTTTTCCAGTAATGATAACGTTACTTCCATTATTAAAAGCAAAATTTACTTGTTGAAAAGCCTTTTCAATTGAATTTGTATGGAAACAATTAGGAAATCCTTTTGGCAAATCTAATATTATATCATTTTTCGGAAAATATTTTTGAATTAGTTTTTCAAATTTTTCTAGTTGGTCATGAGTTTTCCCATAAATATTATATATAATATTATACATGTTTTCCCCTGTAAAATAAGCTTCAATGCAAGAATTAATTTGTCTTATTGTAAAACAAATAAAATCATTTTCTTTTGATTTATTCCATTCTATATGAAAATCTACTAATTTGGAGATTTCTTCATCACTTATGACATTACCTTTATTTTCTTCTGATAAATTATTTCGTATTCCTTTAGCTATTTTTATTAATTCTTCTCTTCCTAATTCTTCGAAATTTACTATCTGAAATTTAGATAAGAATTTAATCCCAGCTGATTCTCTTTTATCCTTATAAAATTTTGTTCTTCTATTTTGTGTAGCAATTAAACAAAAATTTGGCTTCATTTCAAATTTTTGTAAAGGAAGACCTGTTATTTCTATACTTAATACCCCTGTATCAATTGCTTCTTCTATACATTGAAGTACAGAAATTGGAGCAAGATTGATCTCATCTAATAATAAGCAATGACCTTCTCCAGAATTAAAAGCTTCTATAAATGGACCATAAGTCATTGTTATTCCATCTAAAGAATCAGCACTTCCTGAATATTTTCCGAATAAATCAGAAATTTTTGTTTCTTTACTTAAACTGAATTTAATCAATTTAAATTCGGTATATTTGTTTTTCTTTCTGCCACTTTTTTTTTCTTCTTCTTTTTCATCTTCAATTATTTGCCATTGGCGGTATTGTGCCATCATCGAAGCAGTAAATGATTTTGAAGTGCCTGTTTCCCCTTCTAATATGCATGGAACTTGGTATATCATGTAATGGTAAACCTTATTGCATTTTTCTAAGGCTTGATCTGATAAAATAAAATTATTTTTCTTGAATAAGGGACAATTTTTATTTATTTGCTTTGGATATTGTCTATTTTTAATATCATTCTGACAAAAATTTCCAATTAAAGGCTTTATTTTGAAACAATCTAATATTTCAGTTTGATTTTTGTTGAATGATGTTATTTGTTTAACTTTTTGATTAATTTCAGGACCTTTTCTATTTTTAGAAAAATTGAAAGTTCTATTTCTATTTAAATTTTCATATTTCTCATTTTTCATTTTTTATATTAAATTATAAATAGATAAATTTTCTTTTTTAAAAAATTAGAA
>NBJL03000710.1:16137-30525 GCA_002087855.3 Entodinium caudatum | reverse complement strand
AATCCCCAATCCCCAATCCCCAATCCCCAATCCCCAATCCCCATTAAAATTACATCAATTTAAATATATAATTTAAATAATTTAAATATTAATAAAATTTTAATAATTAATTAAATTTAAATTATTCATTTTATTTGATTGAAATAAAATAAAAAAAATTAAATTAATTTAAATATCTATAAATAAGAGTTACAATTTAAAAAATCAAATAAAACTATGGACAACGAGGAAAGCTTATACCCCGATGCTTTCAAGTATATAGAAGAGAAGCTTCTATGCTTTTTTGGTATCTCCGAAAAATCAAACCACGATCAATACGAGAAATTCCACACATCCTTTAACACAGCTGAAAACAAGAAGGAGATACAAACCCTATTTCACCAATCAAAGAAGATGCTCCTTGTTTCGACCAACAAAGATTTAGTCGTGCTTAACCAGAAAGATCCAAGGAAAAAAACAATTTTGATTCTCAAAACAAACAAAGAAGAAGGCTTGCTACCAGATATGACCAAGAACTTCTTATTCATCGAGCTCAGTAGGAAGACCCTGAACCAAATGTACATTCTCTGCAATGATATCTTTTTCCCCCTTTTGACCCAGAATGTTCAACAGCCTGACACTTCGGAACTTATTTCCAAAGAGCTCATGGAAAAATTCCACAACTTCTTATCCCACTTTTATGTAGCCCTTGGCCAAACAGAAGGAAAGACCAGATTACCTGAGCCCTCTGATGAGATCTTCAGAAATGATAAAATCAATGACAATGAAAAGACCCAGATCTGCGAAGGAGCCATTGTTATGTGGATTGACCTCATTCGATTCATTCTAAAACAAGAACCAGAACACGAATTCAGAAATAATGGAAACCCTTTACCTATCAGTGAAATTAACTTTTGGAAGCAAAAATCCACAGATTTGAATTCAATCCTGGAGCAAATAAAGAAAAAGAAAATCGCTGATATCTTAAAGTTTCTAGAAAAACAAAAAAGTACCTATCATAGAATGTTCACCGAAATCCAAAAAGATGTTGAACAAGCAGCCAAAGAAAGTGACCACAACTACAAATATCTCCGTTGCTTAGAAGACTCCTTTACTTTCTTAGACGGTTCCTCCCAGAAAGCTGCCCAATCTGATTTCCCCGACATCGTCGATGAATTCGTCCCAATATTCCACTTCATAAGACAAATATGGAATGAAAACTCCTATTATGCCAAGCCTGAAAGACTTATTGTACTCATTAGGAAACTTTGCAACGTCATTATCGAAAGAGCCATTGAATACATTGGAGAAAACGTTTTCAATAAGATAATAGACGACCCAGATAAAGAAATCCAGATACTTGATTCCACGAGACAGATAATCAAGAAATTCATGGACGCTTATTCAGAATACAAAGACGAAGAAGGAAGAAGCTGGGAAATTACAAGAAACGTTATTTTCTTCAGACTTGACGCTTTCAATGATAGGATTGGAGATATTCTCAATATAGCTAAATCCTACAGCGAATTCTCCAAAATGAGAACGAAAGTCATTGGAGGAATTAAAGGAGAAGCCTTGGGACAAACCTTGATTGATATCTTCAATGAATGCACCAAAGAAATAAAGAACTTTATCGCTGAAGAATACAGTCCTTTGAACATCAATGATGATGAATTCAATAAAAGATATGTTAATTTCAAAGATGCTTTGAAAGAATTAGAAAGAAAAATAAGTGCTGTGCTTACACAAACTTTCGACGAAAACGACACGATCATAGGTAAATTCAACGTCTTGGAGAACTTCGATAGTATACTAGAAAGACCCTATATCGTTGTCGAAGTCGAAAAAAAACATAATATATTACTCGAATTATTCAAGGAAGAATTAAGAGTGGTGCATAATTTATTCTTAACTGGAAAAAAACAAATAGAAAACAAGGATGAGAAAAATCCTTTGAACAAAAACATGCCTCCAATTGCTGCAATGCTAAATTGGACTGACTCTTTAAAAATGAGAATTGAGGAACCCTTAGAAAAATTCGAAAAGAATAAAAGAATAGTGGAAAAAGAAGAATATAAAGAAATCAAGAATTCTTATACTTCCATATATAATATGATAAATGATTATGGAACTAACAGTAAAAAAGAATGGGACGAAAGAGCCAAGAAAGATTCACAAGAAAAAATCAAGAATGTTATTCTTTGCAAGAAAAAGACCGGAAATCACATTCTTTTGAATGTCAATTTCGACCCTGCTTTACTCCAATTACTTAAAGAAGTTAAATATCTAAAAATTTTGGATATGGAAATCCCAGAACAAGCCGATGAAGCCTTTAAAAAGAATGACAAATTCAGAACTCAAATTTCAGGATTGGAAAACATCAAAGCTTTATATAATAATATTATCCTTCAATTAAATGAAGTCGAAAAACCAATGGTCCAAAACAAACTTAACAAAGTAGAAAAAGAGTTAGAACCTGGTCTTACTAAATTAACATGGGAACAATCCGATGAAATCGACAAATTCACTAAATCCTGCCAAAAAATAATAAGTGAACTTAATGATACTGTTAACAAACTTAAAACTTTTGTTGCTAAAATTGATACAATATTCAAGGATTGGCTCAAACCTGAAAACATGCTTTTCCAAAAGCCTTCAACTATAAACGAAGCAGATGCTGTCAGTACGAGATTTATTGCTTATTATGATCAAGAAAGGTCAAAAATGGCTAACAAAGTTAAAGATATAAGTAACTTGAGTGAAGTTCAAATGGCCCTAAAAAGCGCTGTGAGTAATTTATCTACCTTCAAAGAACAAGATGAATGGAAAAATTACCAACATTATATAAATAAATTAGTATTAGATGGTTCAAAAGAATTAATATACCAGAATTTATTCCACTTATCAGAATGCTTGGATCCCTCTTTATCTCCTTTCTGTAGTGTCAAATTGCTTTTAGAAGACAGAAACATCGTATTCAGACCTGCTTTCAAAGATGGCGAAGAAGGAAAAACCATTAAATCTATGATTTTAGAATGGGTTAATTCCTTCTTGAATTTATCTACCTTGTTCAGAATAAGAGTCGATGTTGGTATGGGTGATTACATGATCGAAATTATGGAAGACTTCCGTATTCAAGAAATAGTTTATAAATTATACAACGAAGTAAATGAATTAAGTAAAGAATCAGACAGTAAAATGAATTCATTCGAAGATTTGAAAATGTTATGGGAAAAAGAATTCGAAGAATCCTTCCAACAATTCTTAAAAGAAAACACCGTTATTCCTCAGCCAACTCCTGAACAATTAGAACGTCAAGAAAGAATCGATAAAATATTTAACGAAAATAACCCAAATCCCATAACTAAAAACATCGTTGAATACACTCCGAGCAAAGAAGTCTTTGATGATAAGATCAATGAATATAAAGAAAAGTTAAAGAGAGTCCAAAATATGCCACAAACTATAAAAGTTAGATGGATCGAAGTTGATTTCACCGAATTCAAAAGTGAACTTACTAAGATAATAGAAACGTGGATAGAGAAATATAAAGAATTCTTGAAGAAGAATTCAAGTGTGAAACTTGAGAACATCAAGAACTTCATGGACAGAGTAGAAAACGGTATTTTGAACAAACCAAAGGATACCACAAACGAAGAAGATAAAAAGAAATTCTTTGACTTATTAGAAAACATCAGGGATATGGATTTATTATATCCAAAAATAGTCGAATTAATCCCAAGTATCAAAGGTGAATTAGAAATCTTGAAAAAACACACCAAATCCGAAAACGAAGATGATCCATACGATATCGAAGAAAAAGACACAGACAGTGAAGAACAGAGATTAATCCACCAAACTGAAGACGTCGAAAAAAATATTGTGGAACTTAAGAAAAAAGTCGAAAATGCCAATGAAGAAATTTCTGAATTAAGTGACAAAGAAAAAGAAAACTTCAGAGAATTAAAAAAAATATTCGAACAAAACGTCGAATCCTTCAGAAAAGAATTCTTGGACAAAGCTCCAAAGACTTTAGAGAAATTCGATGACGAGGAAATCGAAAACGCTTATAAAATCATGGATGAGTTCTATTCACGTACGATTGAATTAGAAGAAAAAAAGAAAAAGAACAACGATATGGAATTGTTGCTTAAAATACCTTTATCAACGAATAAACAAATAAGTGATTGTCTTAATGATCTCAAATTATATAAACAACTCTGGGATTATATCGATTTCTTCCATAAAATATTCGAAAATTGGAGACAAATTAAGATGGACAAAGTCAACGCTGGTAATTTAAGTGATGATATTGGTGAATTGAAAAAAGCTCTTAAATTGAACGTTAAAAAGGAAATAAAATCAGGTGTACCTGCTTATAATTCATTATTGAAAAGAACAACTGAAATGGATGATACCATTCAATGCATTATGTTACTTAAAGATAAAGCAATAAAACCACGACATTGGAGACATTTAAATCAAATCATTAAAAAATCAATTCCCTATGATTCACCAGATTTCAGTTTTGATTCCTTATTAAAATTGGAAATTTATAACTATAAAGAATCAGTCGAAGACGAAAAGACAACTGCGGGAGAACAAGAAAAAATTGAAGCTAAGTATAATAAAATCGATAAAACTTGGCAATCTGAAAAGTTCAGAATGTCGAATAATTTAAATAAAAAAACTTACGATTTCTATTTATTCGATCATGCCCAGATGGATATTGTCATCGAAAATTTAGAAAAAGATCAAAATATTTTAATTCAAATGTCCCAAAAGAAAGGTTTCTTGGAAAACTTCGAGAAAATGGGAGAGCAAATTAACCAAAAAATGGAACAATTAAAAACAGTCAATGACGTTATTAAACAGTGGTTGAAATTCCAAAAGAACTGGGAAAAACTTGAGGTCATTTTCCTTAAATCTGATGATATTCAGAACAAATTAAGAAATGAATATACTCAATTTAAAGAACTTGATGGTAAATTCAGAGAAGAAATGAAAAACGCTTATGATTATAATACCATGATTGATGTATGTACTTTAGAAAGAAAAGCTGTCATCGATGAAATGAGTGAAAGTATCGCGACTTGTCAAAATGCTTTGGATAACTATTTAGAAACAAAGAAAAAAATCTTCCCAAGATTTTACTTTGTTTCTAACGATACTTTATTGAACATGCTTGCAAGTGCAGATTATCCAAACTTGATCAACAAAAACGTTAAAGATTGCTTCGATGGTATTAAAGCCTGGGAAATGAAGCCATTAGATGCCAAAAATAAATCAGACACAATTACAGCAATGTTATCAGCCTATAATAACGAAGTTGTTTCTTTCAAAGAAGAATTTGTATGCAAAGGTTCTTTAGTAGAAGTCTACTTAGGAGAATTCGAACAAAAGATGAAAGACACTTTAGCCGAAATCTTGGTAGAAGCTTATTCAACTGTTAATTACAATACTGCCACAGGAAATCCTGATAAATTAAAAGATGACAGGCATACTTGGTTAAATCCTTACCCGGCTCAATTAGCTTTATTAATAACTCAAGTTGTATGGACTGAAGAAGTCGAACATGCTTTAGAAGTTACTGAAGGTGGAGACGATGGCGCTTTGAAGGAATATTATAATTTATCAGTTAAAAGAATCAATCACTTAATTGATAGAGTAAGAGACGAGCCTTTAAATAAAGATTTGAGAACTAAAATCATTACTATTATTACTATTGATGTCCACTCTCGTGATGTCGTTGAAGGATTCTCTAAAATGAAACCAGCAATTGATACTTCTAACTTCAACTGGAAAAAACAATTAAGATTTAAATATATCCCAGAGAAAAAAACTTGCGAAATTTTAATTTGCGATTTCAAAACATACTATTCATTCGAATATATTGGTAACACAGGTCGTTTAGTCATTACGCCTTTAACAGATAGATGTTATATCACTTTAACTCAATCCTTGAACCTTATCTTAGGAGGAGCTCCAGCAGGACCAGCTGGTACTGGTAAAACAGAAACAGTAAAAGATCTTGGTCGTAATTTAGGTCTAGGTGTTATTGTCAACAACTGTTCTGAACAAATGGATATCGAAACTACAGCCCGTATCTTTTCAGGTTTATCCCAAACAGGTTTCTGGGGATGCTTCGATGAATTCAATCGTATTTCTATAGAAGTATTATCAGTCGTATCAACTCAAGTCAAATCGGTATTAGATGCCATGAGAGCAGGTATTAATACTTTCGTTTTCGAAGGAAGTGAAATCAATTTAGTTCACACTGTAGGATTCTTTATTACAATGAATCCAGGTTATGCTGGAAGAACAGAATTACCTGATAACTTAAAAGCCTTATTCAGATCATGCGCTATGGTTGTTCCAGATCTTAGAGAAATTTGCCAAAATATGCTTATGTCAGAAGGTTTCTCAAATGCCAAACCAATTGCTGCCAAGTTTATTACTTTGTATACTTTATCAAGAGATCTTTTATCCAAACAAAAACATTATGATTGGGGTCTCAGAGCTATTAAATCTTTATTGAGACAAGCAGGAGGACTTAAGAGATTACCCGCAAATAAATCAAAGAACGAGTTCTATATTATCATGAAAGCCTTATTCGATTTCAATAAAGCTAAAATTGTCCCTGATGATTTAATCATTTTCGAAAGATTGTTACAAGATTTATTCAAGGAAGGAAAAGATGGAGATGGCAAAGGAGGAATGAAAGAAGAAGATATTAACCAAGAAATCAATGCTAAAATTGATGAAGCTACTGAATGTCCTGAAGTCGGATTACAAAAGGATACTTCATTCACTACTAAAACACGTCAATTAAAAGAAACCTTGGAAGTCAGGCATTGTCTTTTCGTTTTGGGTGCTCCAGGAAGTGGAAAAACTTCAGTATGGAAAACACTTTTTTATACTAATATGAAATACTTAGGAGAAGAATCAGGTCATGAAAAATTATCACCGAAAGCCATTACTGGTAATGAATTGTTCGGATATGTCGAAGATAAAACTAAAGCTTGGAAATACGGTATTCTTAGTTCCATCATGAAAAAAATGTGCAAAAATGATCCTCCATATAAGGAAACTCAAAGAAATAAATGGATTATTTTAGATGGTGATATTGATCCAAATTGGATAGAATCCCTAAATACTGTCATGGACGATAACAAAGTTTTGACTTTAACAAACGGTGATAGATTCCCTCTTGATGAATACATGCGTTTATTATTTGAAGTTTCTAACTTGAGAAATGCTACTCTTGCCACTGTATCCAGAGGTGGTGTATTATATATCAATGAAAAAGATATTGGTATTACTCCATTCTTTGATAAATGGGTAAAGAATCAATTCAGCGATCCAAGACATCAAATAACTAAAAGAGTGCTTCAAGAATTTTTCAAAAACACCTTCGATAAAGTCAAAGACTGGAAAGGTGAATATGTTGCCCCTGTTGTCGAAATTGGATTATTGCAAAGCTTTTGTACTATTTTCCAGAATATGATTCATAAATTAGATGCCAAATTCGTTGATATGGATGATGAAAGAAAAGCTTTAGTTGTTGAAGCTATTTACTTCTTCAGTTTCATGTGGGGAGTTGGAGGAGGACTCAAAAACAGAAAAGAAATGCACAATCACGTTAATAGTTCTCTTAAATCCAAAAATAAATTAAGATTCCCTGATGCTGGTACATGCTTTGATTACTTCTTCGATGAAGCTAATTTAACTTGGGTTAACTGGAAAGAACAATTAAAAGAACCAGTCTTAGAAGAAACAGATTTATTCAGTGATATCATTATCCCCAACGTCGAAGTCACACGTCTTTGCAAAATTACTGAAATTACTTTATTAGAAGAAAAGCCCGTATTATTCATTGGTGGAAGTGGTACTGGTAAAACCGCCATTGTTAAATATTTCATGAAGAATTACATGGATGAACTTGCCAAACAGTGCAAGATACAAGGATATGCTTATAAGAACTACACTGTGAACTTCAACTCTTTCACTAATTCATTCATTTTACAGAATATCATCGATGGTCAAATAACTCAAAGATTCAGTAATAAATACGGTCCTTTAGGTAACACTAAATTAATCTATTTCTTGGATGACTTAAACATGCCTCAATTGGATCAATTCGGTACTCAAAGTCACGTCGAATTATTAAGACAAGTAATCGATTATAAAGAATATTATGACAGAAAAGATTTAGAATTCAAAAAAATCTTGGAAGATATCCTATTCATTGGATGTCAAAATCCAACTGCTGGTTCTTTCAATATTGATCTAAGATTACAAAGACATTTCACTTTATTAGCACCAACTGAGCCTAATACTGATAACATTTCCGAAATTTATACTTTCATATTAAAGAATCACTTTAAAGATTTCAGATTCGCTGGAACTGATAAACAAGAAGATATTATCGATAAATTAATTCACGATATAATCGAAGCCTCTTGCGTCATTTTAGATAAAGTCAAAAAAGGAAATAAATGTTTCTTCCCATCAGCAACTAAATTCCACTATCAATGGAACATGAGAGAAATAAGTCGTGTAATTGATGGTGTTTTAAGAACAGCCTCAGCCAATTATAAAGACGTAGTCCAAATTTACAAATTATGGTACCATGAATGTAATCGTGTATTCAAAGACAGATTATTATTCGCTGAAGATATCAAAACTTGGAACGGTGTTTTATTAGATCAATTCAAAGCTAGTTTCAAATACGATTCTCCAAATTTAGCTGAAGAATTAGCCGAGCCTTTCATTTTTGTACCATTCGGTCAAGAAATTTCTGATGATAATCCAAATATATTAATTCAACCTAAGACTTATGATGCTTTGAAAGCTGATATTGCTGAATATTTACAAAGATATAATGAAGAAAAAGGAGATTTGCCTTTAGTATTATTCGATGATGCTATTTGCGACATTTGTCGTATTTCAAGAATTATATCAAATCCTTGTTCACATGCTTTACTTGTAGGAGTTGGTGGTTCTGGTAAACAATCGTTATCAAGACTTGCTTGCTTTATTAAAGAAATTGATATCTCTTTACCTAACTTGAGTGGAACTGATTACAATAGTGAAGCTTTCTTATTAGATTTGAGAAATGTAATGCTTAAATCAGTCTTGAAACCTGCTGAAACTCCTTACTGTTTCTTGATAAATGATAACCACATCATTGATGAATATTTCTTAGTATATATAAACAACTTCTTGAGTTCATATTGGGTAGATGAAATCTTCGAAACTAAACAAGACTTAGAAGGTTGGATGGTCAAATCCTTGAAATCAAGTGCACCAAATCTCGGTTTTACTAAATCCGCTTCGGATTATACCATGGAGGGATTATTCAATTATTTAATTTACAGAGTTAAAATTAACGTTCACTTCATTTTATGTATGTCTCCAGTAGGAGATACTTTAAGAGTAAGAGCAAGAAAATTCCCATCGATATTAAGTGGTACTTCAATCGATTGGTTCCATGAATGGCCTGATACTGCTTTGACTGCTGTCTCCGCGAGACAAATAAAAGAGATGGAACAATTCGGTGAAAACGATACTTTAGTTCAAAAATTGGCAGAAATATCTTCTGAATTGCATAAATCCATCAAAGAATTTAACGACAGTTACTTCAAAAGTGAAAGAAGATATAATTATACCACACCAAAATCATTCTTAGAATTGGTCAAATACTTCCAGGAATTAGTCGCAAGAAAAGACGGTGATTTAATAGCCCAAATCCAGCGTCTAGAAAAAGGTTTAGCTGTCATTGCAAATGCGTCTGAATCAATAGCTGGACTTAAAAAAGAAATCGAAGCTAAAACAGTCATAGTACAAGAAGAAGAAAAGAATACGAGTGAAGTCTTAGCCAGATTGGAAGTAGAAAATAAGAAAATCAGTGGAGAAAAAGAAATCGTAGAAAAAGCCACCAATGAGGCCATTGAAGCTTCTGCTCAAGCAGCCAAAGAAAAAGAAGAAGCTGATAAGGCCTTCGCAGAAGCCGAGCCAGCTAAAATTGCAGCTAAAGCCGATGCTGAAAATATCAAAAAGGACGATTTAGAAAAATTCAAGAACCCAAATAATCCTTCAAAGAATAACTTCTTGATATTTAAGTTAATGTATTTGATTTTCAACCCAGAAGATAAAGTCCCTGGTGATGATATTAAGAAAGAATTACCAAATATCAAAAACAAATGCTTGAATCAAAGTGCAGAGCAAATTAAACAAAAGATGATTGGTCGTTTAGATAATGTAAATTGGATCACTCCTGAATTTTTAGAAAAAGTAAAAATGTATAGACAATATCCTTATACCGATTTAAAAGAGATGGAAAAGATCTCAGGTGCTTGCAAAGGTGTCGTTGGTTATTTCCATAACTTAGTCAGATATAAAGAATTATACGATATAGTCGATCCCCTTATGAAAAAATCGCAACAAGCTGCTCAAACAGCCGCAGCTGCCATGGCCAAAAAAGAAGAATTGGAAAAGAAATTAGAAATCGTATCAGGAACGCAAAGGAAATTACAGAAAGAATATGATGATTCAAAAGCTAAATTAGATAAAGTACAAGCTGAACAAAATAGTTTATTAGCCAAATTAGCCACGGCCGAAAAGTTCATTGGTTTATTGGCTTCAAATAATGAACGTTGGAAGAAAGATGTAGAAAGATTAAAATCTGACCAAAAGAATATTGCAGGTGATTGCTTATTAGGTTCTTCATTTGTATCTTATATTGGTGTATTCAATTCATTCTTCAGAGAAAAATTAATAGATAAATGGAAGTCCATTATCGTGGGAAAAGATATTGCTGTTACTGATAATATCGATATTGTGCACACTTTAACAACTGAAGCAGATATTCTTAAAATGAAAGCAGAAGGTTTACCTTCGGATCCTTTCTCAACCGAGAATGCAGTCATAATAACTCAATGCACAAGATATCCTTTGATTATCGATCCTCAAATGCAGGCAATTGCTTGGCTTAAAAACAGACAAAATAAAAAGACTTTAGTTCAATACAGGCAACCAAAATGGGATCAAATTATTGGAGAAGCTATTAGTACCGGAGAAGATATCATTATTGAAGATGTCGATCAAGAAATTGATCCTTTATTAGCTCCTATTATGGGAAAACAAACAACTAATAAAGATAAAGGCAAGGCTCAAATTAGAGTAGGAAGTAACGATTATGTGTTTAATCCAAAGACTAATATATTCTTCCTTACTAAAATATCAAATCCACATTACAAACCAGAAATTGTAGCTCAGTGTACTTTAATTAACTTCATTGTCACAGAAAAAGGTTTAGAAGATCAATTACTGGCAATGGTTGTCAACATAGAACAACCAGAATTAGAAGAATCCATCAGAAAATACGTAACAGAAATCAATGAATTAGAAGCAGAACTTATCAACAAAGAAGATGATGTCTTGAGAAAATTATCTGAAGCAGATGAAGCTACTATTTTAGATAATATCGAATTAATTAACAGTTTAGAACAAACCAAGACAAGAGCTAAACAAATCGAGGAAAGCAAAAAGACCACCGAGGCTTTGATTGAAGATATCAACAAAAAAAGAGAAATTTATAGAGGTGTAGGAGAAGAAGGTGCTATGTTATTCTTCTTGATTTCTAAATTATTCGTCATTGAAAACATGTATCAATATTCTCTTAATAGTTTCGTTTACTTCTTCGAAAAAGCTATTGCAAATACTCCCAAGAATGATAATTTAGTCCAAAGAGTATTGGCACTGAGAGAAAAAATACGTATTACAGTATATATATGGATCTCAGCTGGTATGTTCGAAAGACATAAGCAATTATTGTTAACTATGATTGCTATAAGATTATTACAAAAGAAAGGAGCTCTTACTCACGAGTCTTTAACTGGTATAACTCAGAAACATATTGACTTCTTATTAAAATGCCAACAGAAAACTGGTATTCCCAAGGAAAAATCCTTAGATTTCTTAGATACACAAGCCTGGGAATCTTTATGCTTCATGAGTGATTTAGATGGACTCAATGGATTCGCTGATAAGATAGAAAAAGAATATAGTTCTAAATTCAAGGAATGGTATAATGAAATAAATCCTGAAGATTTAGATTTACCACCTGAATGGAAGAAATACAAGAAACATTCATTCCACAAGATTTTAGTTTTAAGAGCGTGCAGACCTGAAAGAGTTGGTATTGCCTTAAATGAATTTATCAGAGTTTGCTTGCCTCACGGTGAAGAATTCTTATCCGCGAGAACATTTAGTGATTCGTTATTGCAATCATATATGGATTCGAAACCTGAAGTACCATTGTTCTTCATTTTATCACCAGGTAGTAATCCTATCAAAGATTTAGAAATTTTAGGAGGTGATATACTACCTAAGAAAATAAAGAAAAAATTCACTAAAGAACATGGTTTTAAATACATTGCAATGGGACAGAATGCAGAAAAAGGAGCTGAAGAAGAACTCAAGAACTGTAATAGTAATGGTGAATGGTTGTTCTTACAGAATATTCACTTAATGCCAAAATGGTTAAAGAGATTAGAAGAAAAAATGAAAGAAATCGCCAAAGAAAAAGGACATGAAGATTTCAGATTGTTCTTATCCGCAGAACCAAGTGATCAAATTCCAGTCGGTATTTTAGAAAAATGTATCAAATTGACAAATGAACCTCCATCAGGTTTGAAAGAAAACATGAAAATTGCTTTCACTACTTTGAAGAACGGAGATGGAGTCAATCCTATAGATGATAGAAGAAGATGCGGTGTCATTTTCGGATTGTGCTATTATCATGCTGTAGTTATAGAAAGAAAGAAATTCGGATCTTTAGGATGGAACAGAAATTATCCATTCAGTCTCGATGACTTAAGAAATTCTGATGCCGTTGTTGGTAAATATTTAGAAGCTGCAACTAGTAAAATCCCATGGGAAGATTTGAAGTATATTACTGGTGAAATCATGTACGGTGGTCACATTGTCGATGATATGGATAGAGTTTTGAATAATGCTTATCTTGATTACATTTTAGGTGATAAATTATTAGAAGATTTAGATTTAGTCCCATATCCTTCAAGTAACCCTGTAATGAAAGTCAATCCAATTAAGACTCCAATTAATAACACTGTATATCCATTTGAAACATGGAATACTTATATTGATGCAGTTATTACAAGTGAATCTCCTGCCTTATTCGGATTGCATCCAAATGCTGAATTAGAATACCGTATTAACCAGACAAATACATTATTTAAGAACTTAATCGATTTAGAACCTAAAGATTCATCAGGTGGTGGCGGAGAAGGAGATTCTGAAGGAAACAAATTCGAAAATGTAAAGAATCAAGCTGATGATATTATTTCAAGAAGCTCTGATGGTCTTTTCGATATAATTAAAATGAAGCAAACAAGAGAGGGTGATTTATCCCCGGATCAAAATGTATTCATGCAAGAATGTGAACAAATGAAGAGCTTGTGTGATACTATTAAGAAAAATTGTAAAGATGTCATTGATGCTATTGACGGTAAATTAACAATGGATGAAAGAATAGAAAACTTAATATTCGCTTTGAGTTTCGGAAGAGTTCCTGCTAAGTGGATTTCAGACGGTTTTGCCACTACAAGAGGATTGGCCTCATGGCTTAAATCTTTAATAGCTCGTATTGACCAATTGAAGCAATTCGAATCAAATGATAATGTCTGTCCCAAAGTTGTATTCATTAATAGATTGTTCAATCCACTTTCATATTTAACTGCGGTTCGTCAATTAGCTGCAAGAAAGTTGGATCAAGAATTAGATAAATTAGATATCTTAACAGAACCTTCAAATTATTACTTGAAAGATAATGAACCTAAGGGAATAGTCTTCAAAGAAAGTCAAGGTGTTCCTATATATGGTTTGCATTTACAAGGTTGTAGATTCGATGAAGATAATAAAGTATTAGAAGAATCAAGACCAAAGGAATCATTCTTTGTTTTGCCTATTATTTTCTGTAAAGTCATGTCTGTAGAATTTTTGGATCCAAAGAAAGATTTGAAGAATTCATATATTTGCCCAATGTATAAGACTACTGATAGACAGTCTACGTTTGTTTGCTTTGCTCAATTCAGAACTAAAGCTCCTCCTGCTAAATGGACTATCGCTGGTGTTGCAGTTATCTTAGATTGTGATAAAACAGATCATATTACTACGCTTAAACTAGGAAATTAAGTTTCTTGCTTTATTTTCGAAACTTATTTTCACTTTTAGTACTTACTTTTATTAATTTATTTTATTATTATTTATTAAATTAATTAAAATTCTTTTATAAAATAAAAAATAATTATTTATTTAAATTAATATTGGATTTTTATTTATGGGGATTGGGGATTGGGGATTGGGGATTGGGGATTGGGGATT
>NBJL03000707.1:9320-28461 GCA_002087855.3 Entodinium caudatum | reverse complement strand
AAGAACATTTGCAACATAGGCACATGAGATAAATAGCTCTGTCCAGTAACGATATTTCCATCTCTAACAGCTTGATCTTTATCATTGTATTTAGCTCCAGTGCAAACAACTTCGGCATATAATAATTAAAAATAAAAAAATGATTCAATTTTTTAGTTTAAAAACCAGAAATTAAATATTTAAATTTTGTTTGAATATGAATAATTAATTTAAGCGAATTTATTTATTTAGTCTGTTTAAATCCAATAAGATGAGCTCTTTCTCTAAAGCATTTCCTACAAATATTTAATCCATATTTTCTTATTAAACCATGAGTATTTCTACAAACGCGACAATATCTGGAATCTTTTCCATATGTTCTTGGATGTGTTCTCCAATGATGGGGTAATTGCACTTTAGTCGAATATACATCCATGAAATCAACATCACCAACCCAATTCATTTTTTGTTCAGACTTTTTTTCTTTTTTTGAACTTTCTTTATCTTTAGGATCTTCCTTTTTCTCTTCTTTTTTCTCCTCTTTTTTATCTTCTTCTTTTCCTTTTCCATGAGTTACTATTTTATCATTTTTTCCTTTTAAAATAACTTTATCTTCTTCGATTTCAATTCCTAAAGGAGTTAATAGATCTATTATATCTTGAGAAACTGGATATTTTTTTTCTGATATTTTATTTTTGTCATTGCCTTTAATTTCGAATTCTTCTTCTGTGACTTCATTTTTATTTAAAGTTTTTTGATTAATAATTACTTTATTTTCTGGTTGAGGATTGAGGATTATTGGTTCTTCTTTTATGAAGGTAATTCCCTTTTTTTGACGATTCTTTGAAGTTGTCTCATTTTGGGCTATGATTTTTTCTTCCGGTAAATTTTTTTGTATTAATTGATTAATTACTCTATTTTTATTTGATATAGTTCTTTTTATTATTTTTTTATCCTTGTCTTTCTCTTCATTTGGATCAACTATTGTTATTTCTGATGTTTCTGGTTCTAATGTTTTTTCTATTAATTTATTTCCTTTTTTTAGAATAATTTTTTTCGATTTTAATTTATTGTCTTCATTATCATCGTTGGCTTTAATTATTTCTTCCATTAATATTTCTTCTGGTTCTTCTTTTTTTATTTCTTCATTTGGTTTATTATCTATATCTTCGTCTTCTTTTTTTAATAATTTCTTCCTTGATTTTAATTTTATTCCTGAGTTTTTATCTTCAATAGCATCTTCTTCATTATTTATTATTACTTGTTCTTCAATTATAGGAGTTTCTTCATTGAATTTTTCTTCAACTGGTTCTTCTAATTTTGGCTCCTTTTGTTCTTCTTTTTCTTCTGGTTGTTGAAGTAGAGTTTTGTGTCCCTTTTTCTTCTTTTTCTTTTTTTTGTTATCAGAGGTTTCTTTAGGCTCTTCTTTTGATATTTCTTTTTTAGGATCTTCTTTTTCCTCTTTTTTTTCTGCAGTTTCTTCCTTTGGAATATCCATATTAATTTCAATAAGTTCTTCTACTTCTGGAGTCTCTATATTAATTTCTATATGCTCTTCTTCTTTTAGGATATCTTTCTTAGCTTCTAAATGTACTTCTTCTTTTGGACTATCGACATTAATTTCTATATGTTCTTCTTCTTTTGGGATTTCTTCTTTTGATTCAGGTATATCCTTATTTTCTTCAGCCTCTTTAGTTTCTTGTTTTTCTTCTTCAGGTTCAATTATTTTTTTATGTCTTTTTTTACCTTTCTTCTTTTTTTTATTTCCTGTCTCTTCATGCTTTTTTTCTTCTTCTTTTTCTTCAGGCTTTTTTTCTTCTTGATTTGGCTCTTTAATATCCTCTTTAATATCTTCTTTATTTTCAATAATAATTTCTTCTTTGACTTCTATTTCTTGTGGCATTATTGTTATAGGTACTTCTTTTTTTCCAGCTTTAAATATATCAGGTTTTTCTTCTGGGCAAGCTGCGTTATTTTCTTGATTTATTTCATCAATTTCAAAATTTGGTATATTATCTATATTTTCAAGATTATCTTCTTTCTTTTCTTCTTCATCTTGAATTTCTTCTATTTTAATTTCATTTATATCAATAGGTTCATCTTTTATATTATCTTTAGGTTGCTCTTCTCCTAAGATATCTCCTTCATGAATATCTTTCAAATCTTCATTTTCTTTTTTGGGACTTTCCACAAATTTTCCTTGAGTTTCTTCAATTTTTGGAGAATCTTCCAATTTTTCTTTCTTTTTATTCTTTTTCTTTAAAATCATATCAAAATGAAATTGCATTAGCTTCAATCCTGATGCAATATTTTTCACGAGTTTTTTATATACTTCCGGTGCTTCTTTTTTTTCTTTTTCTTCGATTATTGCTATATCATTTAATACTATTTCATCTTTATCTTCTTCGTCTTCTTTCGGATTCAATATTTTTTTACCTCTTAATTTAGATTTATTTTTTTTACTTTCTTTTTCTTCTTCTTCTTCGTCTTGGGCATTATCTTCATTTTTTTTATGTTTCTTTCTCAAATCTACTTTTGTAAATTTAATTTCTTTTTTCTTTTCTTCTGGTTCTTCCTCTTTTTCTTGGTCTTGTTCTTTGAAATATAAATCATTCAATGAAGATATAGGATTATTATCATTTTGTAATGAATCAGGAATAGTTTCTTCTTGAAGAATAATATCATCTAATTTTTCTTGTTCTTTAATAGGTTCTTGTTGTTCTAATGGCTCACTTTTATCTTGTTCTATTTTTTCAATTTGTTTTTCTTCTATAATTTCTGGCTCTTTTTCTTCCCTTTCTTCTTTTTCCTTTATGTCTTCTTGTTTATGATGCTTTCCTTTTTTGTCTTTCTTCTTTTTCTTTTTTTCTGGTTTTTCTTCTTCTAATTTATCATCATGTTTTTTATCATCTTTACTAGTTTCTCCTTTAGGTTTTTCTTCTTCAGTTTTTGTTTGGTCTTTTTCTTCTTTTGTCTCTTCAGGTTTTTCAGGTTTTGTTTCTTCAGGTTTTTTATCAGATTTAAGTCCTGAAGCAATTTTACCTACTAATTTATCATAAGCTTTATCTTTCTTCTTTTTCTTTTTATCTTTTGATTCTTCATCTTTTTTAGATGCTTCTTCTTTTGTTCCTTCCTTTTCTTCTGGTATTTGTTTATTTTTATCATCATCAAAATGTAAATCATGAGGTATTGCATTTATCCTTCCACTATTAATTTCTTCATATGCTGTTGTTGGTGGAGCAGAAACATGGGCAATAATAGGTGGTTGAACATATTTCTTTTCTTTCTTTTCTTCAACTTTCTCTTCTTTTTGTTCTTGGCTTAGTTTTTCTTCAGCAGGTTTAGTTTCACTTATTTCCTTTTCATCACTTTTAGGTTCAGTCTTTTCTTCCTTTTCTTTTCCTTCTGGCTTTTCCTCTTGTGATAAATTTTCTTCTACTTGTTTATCTCCTTTTTTATCTTCAACTTTTTCTTCTTTTATTTCTTCAGCTTTTTTATCTTCTGGTTTTTTATCTTTCATACCAGATGCTATATTACTGACTAAATTATCATATGCTTTCTTTTTTCCTTTCTTTTTCTTTTTACCTTTCTTTTCTTCTTTTGATTCTTCAGCAGGTTTCTCTTCCTTTTGTTCTTCTTCAACTTTTATTTCTTCAACTGGTTTAGTTTCAACAGTTTTAGCTTCATCTTCTTTTGTAATTTCTTGTTCTTTTGGTTTTTCTTCTTCTTTTTGAATTTCCTCAGTTGGTTTTTGTTCTTCAATTGGAGTAATAATTTCTTCTTTTGATTTCTCTTCATCAACCTTTTTCTCTTCTTCTGGTTTTTTATCTTCTACTTTTTCTTCTTTAATTTCTTCAGCTTTTTTATCTTCTGGTTTTTTATCTTTCATACCAGATGCAATATTATCAACCAATTTTTCATATGCTTTTTTTTTACCTTTCTTTTTCTTTTTTCCTTTCTTTTCTTCTTTTGGCTCCTCTTCAGTTTGTTTTTGTTCTTCAGCTGGCTTTGATTCTTCTATTTTATCAGTTGATTCCTCTTTTGGTTTTTCTTCTTCTTTTTTAATTTCCTCAATTGGCTTTGTTTCCTCGGATTGTATGTTTATTTCTTCTTTTGGTTTATCTTCAGTTTTAATTTCTTCAGAAGGTTTTTGATCTTCATCTTTAATAATTACTTGTTTTTCTTTTTCTTTTTTACTTTCTTCAACAGACTTTGACTCCTCAGTTTGAGAAGTTATTTCTTCTTTTGGCTTTTCTTCTTCTGGTTTTTTATCTTCAACTTTTTCTTCTTTTACTTCATCAACTTTTTTATCTTCTGGTTTTTTATCTTTCATTCCAGATGCAATATTACTAACTAAATTATCATATGCTTTCTTTTTACCTTTCTTTCTCTTTTTACCTTTCTTTTCTTCTTTTGGTTCCTCTTTAGGTTCTTCTTCAACTTTTGTTTCTTCAACTGGCTTAGTTTCAACAGTTTGGGGAATATTTTCTTCTTTTGGTTTTTCTTCAGCTTTTGCTTCCTCAACTGGTTTCGATTCTCCTTCAATGGCAATTTCTTCTTCTTTTGGTTTTGATTCTTCTTCTTTGATTTCTTCAACTGGTTCTTCTATTAATTCTTTTTCTTCTTTGGGTTTGGTTTCTTCCTCAGCTTCTTTAAGTTCTGCTTTTTCTTTAGGTTGTTCTTCTTGTTTCTCTTCCTTAGTTTCATCAATTATATTATCAGCATGTTGTGATTCTTTAATTTGAGCAATAATTTCTTCTTTTGGTTTTAAATCTCCACCTGTTTTTGCCAAATCTTCTTCAGGTTTTTCTTCCTTTTCTTTTTCTTCTTGTTTTTCTTCTACTTGTTCTTCTTTTTCATCTTCGGTCTTTTTTTCAGGTTGGAGTCCACTAACTATATTATCTACTAAATTTTCATAAGCCTTTTTCTTTCCTTTTTTTCCTTTCTTTTTCCCTTTCTTTTTATGTTTCTTTTCTTCCTTTGGTTCTTCAGATGGTTTCTCTTCTTCATTTATTTCTTCTTTAGGAATGTTACCTTCTTCAACAGGCTTTATTCCTTCTTCTGTTTTTTTCTCTTCAGAAGGAGCTTCTTCAACGTTTTCACTTTCACCCTCTTTTTTGGATTTCTTCTTTTTCTTTAATTTTTTCTTTTTCTTTTTTTTATGTTCTTCACCTTGTTGTTCTCCTTCTTCAGTTGGCTTTTCTTCTCCTTCTTTCTCTTCTGGTAATTTGGTCTCTTTTTCAGCTTCACCTTCTTTTGATTCAATAATTTCTTTTGCTTCAGGGGTTTGTTCTTCAGCTTTTTTCTTCTCTATTCCCTTTAACTTCTTCTTTTTTTTCTTTTTATGTTCTTCTGGCTGATCTTTTTCTTCATGAGGCTTTTCTTCTTCTAAATTTGATTCTTCTTTTTTATCTTCAGGTTCTTTATCTTTCATTCCACTAGCAATATTTTTAACTAAATTATCATAAGCTTCCCCTTTTTTATCTTCTTCAATTTCTTTTTCTTTTTCTTCTTTAGGCTTTTCTTCTTCTGATTTAATTAGTTCCTCTTTTTTCTCTTCTGATAATTCTTTTACTTCATCTTTTTTTTCCGGTTTTTCTTCAATAGTTGTTTCTTCTTTAGGTTTTTCATCCATTATCTCTACTTTTTGTTTTTCTTCTATATTTTCCTCTTTTGTTTCTTCAGATGGTTTGTCCTCTGGTTTCTCTTCTTCAACTTTTACTTCTTCTACCGGCTTTGATTCTTCAATTTGAGAAGTTGTTTGTTCTGTTGGTTTTTCTTTTGGTTCTTCTTCTTCTGGTTTTTGTTCTTCTTTAGGTTTCTCTTCTTCTTTTCTAATCTCTTCAATTGGTTTATCTATTATTTCATCTTTTTGTTTTATTTCTTTCTTTTTCCCTCTTAATTTTGTATCACCTTCTTCAATTGGTTTCTCCTCTCCTGGTATTTCTTCAATTGGTTTTTCTTCTTCTTGCTTTTTATCTTCAACTTTTTCTTCTTTCGTTTCATCGATTTTTTTGTCTTCTGGTTTTTTATCTTCAACTTTTTCTTCTTTTGTTTCATCTAATTGTTTATCTTCTGGTTTTTTATCTTTCATTCCTGATGCAATATTACTAACTAATTTATCATAAGCCTTCTTCTTACCTTTCTTTTTCTTTTTACCTTTCTTTTCTTCTTTTGGTTCTTCAGCAGGTTTCTCTTCCTTTGGTTCTTCTTCAACTTTTGTTTCTTCAACTGGCTTTATTTTTTCAACTTTAGTTTCTTTAATTTCTTCAATAGTTTTTGGCTCTTCATCTTTTGTAATTTCTTGTTCTTTTGGTTTTTCTTCTTCTTTTTGAATTTCCTCAGTTGGTTTTTGTTCTTCGACTTTAGTTATAATTTCTTCTTTTGATTTCTCTTCATCTATCTTTTTCTCTTCATCAAGTTTTTTCTCTTCTTCTGGTTTTTTATCTTCAACTTTTTCTTCTTTTACTTCATCAACTTTTTTATCTTCTGGTTTTTTATCTTTCATACCAGATGCTATATTACTAACTAAATTATCATATGCTTTCTTCTTTCCTTTCTTTTTCTTTTTACCTTTCTTTTCTTCTTTTGGTTCTTCTTCTTTCACTTCAGTTTCTTCTTTTGGCTTTTCTCTTATTTCTTCAATCGGTTTTTCGTCTTTTGTTTCTTCTATTTTTTTATCTTCTGATATTTCTTTAACATCCGGCTTAATTTGTTCTTCTTTTTTCTCTTTTTCATCTAAATTATCATGTTCCTTTTCTTCTTTAGACTTTTTTTTATCTTCTATTTTCTTTTCTACACTAGGTTTTTCTTCATCAAAATGCAAATCATGAGGTGAAGCCACTAATTTTCCTGTGTTAATTTCTTCAAATATCATACTTGGTAATTCTGAATCATGGGCAATAATTGGTGGTTGAACATATTTCTTTTCTTTCTTTTCTTCAATTTTCTCTTCTTTTGGCTCCTCTTTAATTAATTTATTTTCATCTTTTTCTTTTTCTAAAGGCTTTTCTTCTTTAGTTATTTCATCTTTTGGTTTTTCTTCCTCTATATCTAAATCATGAGGAGATGCAACTAATTTACCATTATTAATTTCTTCATAAGTATTTGTTGGAGGCTCTGATTCATGAGCAATTATTGGAGGTTGTATATATTTTTTTTCGTCGATTATTTCATCTTCTTTCTTTTTTTCTTCCAAATTTTCAGGTTTTTCTGTTATTTCATCTTTTGGTTTAATTTCTTTCTTTTTTCCTCTTAATTTTTTATCACCTTCTTCAATTGGCTTATCTTCTTCTTTTGTTTCCTCTATTGGCTTTTCTTCTTCTGGTTTTTTATCTTCAACTTTTTCTTCTTTTATTTCTTCAGCTTTTTTATCTTCTGGTTTTTTATCTTTCATTCCTGAAGCTATATTTTTAACTAAATCATCATATGCCTTTTTCTTTCCTTTCTTTTTCTTTTTACCTTTCTTTTCTTCTTTTGATTCTTCAGCAGGTTTCTCTTCTTTATGTTCTTCTTCAACTTTCGCTTCTTGGACAGGTTTTATTTCTTCAACCTTAGTTTCTTTAATTTCTTCAATAGTTTTTGGTTCATCTTCTTTTGTAATTTCTTGTTCTTTTGGTTTTTCTTGCTCTCTTTGAATTTCCTCAGTTGGTTTTTGTTCTTCTATTTTAGTACTTATTTCTTCTTTTGGTTTCTCTTCATCAACCTTTTTCTCTTCTTCTGGTTTTTTATCTTCAACTTTTTCTTCTTTAACTTCATCTACTTTTTTATCTTCAGGTTTTTTATCTTTCATACCAGATGCTATATTATCAACCAATTTATCATATGCTTTCTTTTTACCTTTTCTCTTCTTTTTACCTTTCTTTTCATCTTTTTGTTCTTCTTGTGGCTTTTCCTCTTCTTTTTTTGCTTCTTCAATTGGCTTTAGTTCTTCAATTTGAGAAGCTTTTTCTTCTTTTAATTCTTCTTCAGGTTTTTGTTCTTCTTTTGGTTTTTCTTCAGATTTAATGTCTATTTGTTCTACTGGTTTTAATTCTTTTTTTTCTGTTATAATTTCTTCTTCTTTAGGTTTCTCTTCTTCTTTTGCTTTTTCAATTGGTTTTTCTTCTTCAGGCTTTTCTATTATTTCATCTTTTGGTTTAATTTCTTTCTTTTTTCCTCTTAATTTTGTATCACCTTCTTCAATTGGTTTCTCCTCTCTTGGTATTTCTTCAATTGGTTTTTCTTCTTCTGGTTTTTTATCTTCAACTTTTTCTTCTTTTACTTCGTCAGCTTTTTTATCTTCTGGTTTTTTATCTTTCATACCAGATGCTATATTATCAACTAACTTATCATATGCTTTCTTTTTACCTTTCTTTTTCTTTTTACCTTTCTTTTCTTCTTTATGTTCTTCTTGTGGCTTTTCCTCATTTTCTTCTTTATGTTCTTCTTTTTCTTTTTCTATTTCTTCAACAGGTTTTTGTTCTTCAGCTTTCGAAATCCCTACTTCTTTTGGTTTTTCTTCTTCTTTTATTTCTCCAATTAATTCTTCCCTTTTATCTTTATATTCTTCTTCTTTTTTTTCTTCTGGTTTTTTCTCTTCAATTTCACCTTCTTTTAATTGTTCTTCCATTTTTTCCTCTTTTGGTTTTTCTTCTTCAGGCTTTTTTTCTTCTGATTTTATTTCCTCTTTTTTTTCATCTTTAGTTTCAACGTTCTCTTCTTTTTGAGGTTCCTTAATTTCTTCTGGTTTTTTGTCTTTCATGCCAGATGCAATGTTTTTGACTAACTTATCATATGCCTTCTTTTTACCTTTTCTTTTCTTTTTTCCTTTCTTTTCTTCTTTTTGTTCTTCAGTTGGTTTTTCTTCACCTGGTTTTTGTTCTTCAGCGGGTTTTGATTCCTCAATTTGATTGATTTTTTCTTCTTTTATTTCTTCAATTGGTTTTTGTTCTTCTTTTTGCTCTTCAGATGGTTTTTCTTCTTCTTTTTTAATTTCTTCTGTTGGCTTTTGTTCTTCAATTTGAGTAGTTATTTCTTCTTTCGGTTTTTCTTCTTCAGTCTTTTTCTCTTCTTCTAAATTTTCTATTAATTTTGTTTCTTCCTTTGGTTTCATTTCTTCAGGCTTTTCACTTTCTTCTTTTTGTTTTTCTTCTTCAGGTTTTTCCTCTTTAGATTCAACTTTTTCTTCTTTTTTTTCTTCAACTTTTTTATCTTCTGGTTTTTTATCTTTCATTCCAGATGCTATATTACTAACTAAATTATCATATGCTTTCTTTTTGCCTTTTCTTTTCTTTTTACCTTTCTTTTCTTCTTTTTGTTCTTCTTGTGGTTTTTCCTCTTCTTTTTTAACTTCTTCAATTGGTTTTGCTTCTTCAGTTTGAGGAGTTATTTCTTCCTTAGGTTTTTCCTCTTCCTTTTGAGTTTCTTCTACTGGTTTAGATTCCTCAGATTGAGTAATTATTTCTTCTTTAGGTTTTCCCTCAATTTTAACTTCTATAGAAGGTTTCTGTTCTTCAGTTTTAGGAATTTCTCCTTCAGTTTTAATCTCTTCAGCATGCTTTGATTCCTGAGGTTGAGTAGTTATTTCTTCTTTTGGCTTTTCTTCTTCTGGTTTTTTATCTTCAATTTTTTCTTCTTTTATTTCTTCAGCTTTTTTATCTTCTGGTTTTTTATCTTTCATACCGGATGCAATATTATCAACCAATTTTTCATATGCTTTCTTCTTTCCTTTTCTTTTCTTTTTACCTTTCTTTTCTTCTTTATGTTCTTCTTGTGGCTTTTCCTCTTCTTTTTTAACTTCTTCAATTGGTTTTGATTCTTCAATATGAGTGGCTTTTTCTTCCTTTATTTCTTCTGCTGGTTTCGTTTCCCCAGTTTGAGAAATATCTTCTTTTGGCTTCTGTTCTTCTATTTTTATTTCCTCTACTGGTTTCGTTTCCCCAGTTTGAGAAATAATTGCTTCTTTTGGCTTTTGCTCTTCTTCTTTTATTTCTTCATTTGGTTTTGATTCTTCAAGTTTAGTCTTTTCTTCTTCTTTTACTGGCTTAGATTCTTCTGTTAAAGCGGAAATTTTTTCCTCTTTTTTAATTTCATCTTTTATTTCTTCAGGCTTCTTTTCTTCCTTTAATTCCTTTTGCTCCTCAATTTTGCCAATAGTATCTTCCTTTGGTTTTTCTTCCTTTTTATCTTCTGACTTTTTTTCAGGTTCAAGTTCACTAGATGTTTTTGGCTCTTCTTTATCAACTTTTTCTTCTTTTGGCTTTTCTGATTCAGGGATTGTCTCTGCTAAATCATTTTTTTTAGTTTCAATTATTTCTTCTTTGGGTTTTTCTTCTTCAGGTTTCTTATCTTCAACTTTTTCTTCTTTTATTTCTTCAGCCTTTTTATCTTCTGGTTTTTTATCTTTCATACCAGATGCAATATTATCAACCAATTTTTCATATGCTTTCTTCTTTCCTTTTCTTTTCTTTTTACCTTTCTTTCCATGCTCTTCTTCAACTGGCTTTTGTTCTTCATCTTTATGAATTTCTTCTTCTTTTTTTAATTCTTCTTCTGGCTTGGTTTCTTCAGTTTGAGAAATAATTTCCTCTTTAGGTTTTTCTTCAGTTTGAGCAGGGATTTCTTCTTTTGGTTTTTCTTCATCTTTTATTTCTTTTAATGGTTTTGATTCTTCAATTTGAGAAATTGGTTCTTCTTTAGGTTTCCCTTCTTCTTTTTTAATCTCTTCAATTGGTTCAGATTCTTCTGTTGTAATTGTTTTCTTTTCTGGTTTCTCTTCTTCTGTTTTTTTATCTTCAACTTTTTCTTCCTTGTCTTCAACTTTTTCTTCCTTGTCTTCAACTTTTTTATCTTCTGGTTTTTTATCTTTCATACCAGATGCTATATTACTAACTAAATTATCATATGCCTTCTTTTTACCTTTTCTTTTCTTTTTACCTTTCTTTCCTTCTTTTTGTTCTTCAGATGGTTTTTCTTCTTCCTTTTTAATTTCTTCAATTGGTTTCGTTTCTTCAGGTTGAGAAATAATTTCTTCTTTTTGTTTTTCATCTTTCTTTTCTTCAATAGGTTTAGTTTCCTCAGGTTGAGAAATAATTTCTTCTTTATGCTTCTCTTCCTCAGTTTTAATTTCTTCTTTGGATTTTGGTTCTTCATCTTTTATAATTTCTTCTTTTGGTTTTTCTTCTTCTTTTTGGATTTCCTCAGTTGGTTTTTGTTCTTCTACTTTAGTTATAATTTCCTCATCAGGTTTTTTCTCTTCTTCAGGTTTTTTCTCTTGATCAAATTTTTCTTCCTTTTCTTCAGGCTTTTCTTCTTTGGATTCAACTTTTTCTTCTTTAACTTCATCTACTTTTTTATCTTCTGGTTTTGGTTCCTTCATACCAGAAGCAATATTTTTAACTAAATCATCATATGCTTTTTTTCCTTTCTTCTTTCTTTTCTTTTTACCACCCTTCTCTTCTTTTTGTACTTCAGCTGGTATCTCCTCTTTTGGTTCTTCTTGTTGTTTTTCTTCTTTAATATCAGTTATAGGTTTTTCCTCTTTAACTTCCTTTTCTTCTTTTGATATTTCACCAACTTCCTCTTTTGGTTTTTCTTCATCTTTATCTTGTTCTTCTTTCTTTTCTTCAGTTAATTTTGGTTTTGTTTCATCTGTTTTAATTTTTTCTTCTTCTCTTTGATTTTCCTCAGATTCTTTTGGCTTTTCTTCTTTTGCTTCATCTACTTTTTTATCTTCTGGTTTTTTATCTTTCATACCAGATGCTATATTATCAACCAATTTTTCATATGCTTTCTTTTTACCTTTTCTTTTCTTTTTACCTTTCTTATCATGCTCTTCTTCAACTGGTTTTTGTTCTTCATCTTTATGAATTTCTTCTTCTTTTTTTAATTCTCCTTCGGGTTTTGCTTCCATAGTTTGAGAAGTAATTTCTTCTTTAGGCTTTTCTTCAGTTTGAGCAGGGATTTCTTCTTTTGGTTTTTCTTCATCTTTTATTTCTTCTATTGGTTTTTGTTCTTCAATTTGAGAAGTTGTTTCTTCCTTAGGTTTCTCTTCTTCTTTTTTAATCTCTTCAATTGGTTTATCTTTTATTTCATCTTTTGGTTTTATTTCTTTCTTTTTACCTCTTAATTTTGTATCATCTTCTTCAATTGGTTTCTCCTCTTCTGGTTTTTTATCTTCAACATTTTCTTCTTCTAGTTTTTTATCTGCTACTTTTTCCTCTTCTGGTTTTTTATCTTCAACTTTTTCTTCTTTACCTTCTTCAATTTTTTTATCTTCTGGTTTTTTATCTTCAACTTTTACTTCCTTGTCTTCAACTTTTTCTTCTTTTGTTTCTTCTACTTTATTATCTTCTGGTTTTTTATCTTTCATTCCAGATGCTATATTATCAACCAATTTTTCATATGCTTTCTTTTTACCTTTTCTTTTCTTTTTACCTTTCTTTTCTTCTTTATGTTCTTCAGCAGGCTTTTCCTCTTCTTTTTTTGTTTCTTCTATTGGTTTTGTTTCTTCAGGTTGAGAAATAATTTCTTCTTTTTGTTTTTCATCTTTCTTTTCTTCAATTGGTTTAGTTTCTTCAGGTTGAGAAATAATTTCTTCTTCTTTTGGTTTCTCTTCCTCAGTCTTAATTTCTTCTTTGGTTTTTGGTTCTTCATCTTTTGTAATTTCTTGTTCTTTTGGTTTTTCTTCTTCTTTTTTTGTTTCTTCAATTGGTTTTTGTTCTTCTACTTTAGTAATAATTTCCTCATCAGGTTTTTTCTCTTCTTCAGGCTTTTTCTCTTGTTCAAGTTTTTCTTCTTTTTCTTCAGATTTTTCTTCTTTAACTTCATCAACTTTTTTATCTTCTGGTTTTTTATCTTCAACTTTTTCTTCTTTGTCTTCAACTTTTTTATCTTCTGGTTTTTTATCTTCAACTTTTTCTTCTTTGTCTTCAACTTTTTTATCTTCTGGCTTTTGTTCCTTCATACCAGATGCAATATTTTTAACTAAATCATCATATGCTTTTTTTCCCTTCTTCTTTCTTTTCTTTTTACCACTCTTTTCTTCTTTTTGTACTTCTTCTTTTTTTATTTCTTCAATTGGTTTTACTTCTTTTGATTCTTCAATTTTTTTCTCCTCTGGTATTTCAATTATATCAGGCTTAATTTCTTCCTCTTTTCCTTTTTCTTTTTCTAATGCCGGTTTTTCTTCAACTTTTATTTCACTTTTTGGTTCTTCTTTTATTTCTTCAGGTTTAGTTTCAGTTAATTTATCATGCTCTTTTTCTTCTTTTGGCTCTTCTTCTTTTTTAATTGTTTCTTCCTTTAATTTTCCTTCTAATGGCTTTTCTTCTTTCTTTTCAGCCATTTTTGTAGACTCTTTCTCTCCTTCAACTTCTTCTTTTTTATCCTCTTCTTTTAATACGGTTTCTTTTTGTGGCTTTTGTTCTTCAATCATTTTTTCTTCAACTTTTTCTTCTTTTATTTCTTCAGCCTTTTTATCTTCTGGTTTTTTATCTTTCATACCAGATGCTATATTACTAACTAAATTATCATATGCTTTCTTCTTTCCTTTTCTCTTCTTTTTACCTTTCTTTCCTTCTTTATGCTCTTCTTCAACTGGTTTTTGTTCTTCTTCTTTATGAATTTCTTCTTCTTTTTTTAATTCTTCTTCTGGTTTTGCTTCCTCAGTTTGAGAAGTAATTTCTTCTTTTGGTTTTTCTTCAGTTTGAGCAGGGATTTCTTCTTTTGGTTTTTCTTCATCTTTTATTTCTTCTAATGGTTTTGATTCTTCAATTTGAGAAGTTGTTTCTTCTGTAGGTTTCTCTTCTTCTTTTTTAATCTCTTCAATTGGTTTAGATTCTTCTGTTATAATTGTTTTCTTTTCTTGTTTTTCCTCTTCTGGTTTTTTATCTTCAACTTTTTCTTCTTTGTCTTCAACTTTTTTATCTTCTGGTTTTGGTTCCTTCATACCAGATGCAATATTTTTAACTAAATCATCATATGCTTTTTTTCCTTTCTTCTTTCTTTTCTTTTTATCACTCTTTTCTTCTTTTTGGACTTCAGCGGGTTTCTCTTCTTCTTTTTTTATTTCTTCAATTGGTTTTGTTTCCTCAGATTGAGTAGTTATTTCTTCTTTTGGTTTCTCTTCCTCAGTTTTAACTTCTTTAACTTGTTTTGTTTCTTCAATTTGTGAAGGTTTTTCTTCTTCTTTTTTAATTTCTTCAATTGGCTTTGCTTCCTCTATGGGTATTTTTTCTTCTTCTTTTTTAATTTCTTCTGTTGGCTTTTGTTCTTCAATTTTAGTAGTTATTTCTTCTTTTGGCTTTTCTTCTTCAGTCTTTTTTTCTTCTTCTGGATTTTCTATTAATTTTTTTTCATCTTCTGGTTTAATTTCTTTCTTCTCTTCACTTCCTTCTATTTGTTTTTCTTCTTCAGGTTTTTTATCTTCTACCTTTTCTTCTTTAGTTCCTTCAACTATTTTATCAAGGAGATTCTGTTTTATCATACTTGATGCTATATTACCAACCAAATTATCATAAGCTTTCTTCTTTCCTTTTCTTTTCTTTTTTCCACTCTTGCCTTCTTTTGGTTCTTCTTTAGTTTCAAGATCTTTTGGCTTCTCTTCTTGGACAATAGGTTTTTCTTTTTCTTCTTTTAATTCTCCAGTTATTATATTTTTTTCTTCTTTAATTTCGCTAATAGGTTCTTCTTTTGGTTTTTCTCCCTCTTTTTGTTCTTTTATTGGCTCTTTTTCAAGTATTTCCTTTTCTTCTTTTGTTTCTTCTAATTTTTTATCCTCAGGTTGTTTATCTTTCATTCCAGTTGCAATATTTTTAACTAAATTATCATATGCTTCTCCTTTTTTATCTTTATCAATTTCTTTTTCTTCTTTAGGCTTTTCTTCTTCTGATTTAATTGGTTCCTCTTTTTTCTCTTCTGTTATTATTTCTTTTACCTCATCTTTTTTTTCTGGTTTTTCTTCAATAGTTGCTTCTTCTTTAGGTTTTTCTTCCTCGGGCTTTTCTTCAATTTTTTCTTTTCTAGATTCATCAGCCTTCACTTCCTCAGGTTTTTTATCTTTCATACCAGCAGCTATATCATGAACTAATTTATCGTATTTTCCACCTTTTGGTTTTTCCAGTTGGATTTGTTCCTCTTTTTTATTTATTTCTTCTTTTGGTATTTGAGTCTCTTCTTTTTGAATTTTAATAATATTTTCTTTTTCTGTGGGTATTTCTTCAGATGGTTTTACCTCTTCAGGTATTATTATTTTCTCCTTTTCTTTAGGTTCTTTAATTATTTCCTCTTTTGGCTTTTCTTCCTCTTTTTTATCGACAATTTGCTCTTTTTCTTTTTCTTGAGTTTGTTTATCTGGTCTTTTTTTACCTCTGAATTTTTCTTTTGATTTAATTATATCATCTAGTGTTTCAGGCTCTTTTTTAGTTATATCTTTATTCTCAGTATTTTCTTCAACTTTTTCAGGTTCAATAATTTCATGTTTCTTTTTTTGTTCTACTTCAACTTCTTTTTCTTTTATTTTTTGTTCAGGTATTTTTTCTTCTTCTTTTTCAACACTTTCTTCAACTGGTTTTTCTATTTCAAATCCTTTATATTCTTCTAAAGGCTTTTCTTTATCATCTTTTTTATTTTCTTCCATTTTTTCTTCTTGAGGTTTTTTATCATCAACCAATGTCTTATAAACTCTTTTTGGTATTTTTCTTTTAGTTATGATATCTTTCTTTACATCTTCTTTTGGCTTTTCTTCCTCTTTTGATATTGATTCATATGGAGATTTAGTATCTTCATCTTTACTTATTATAGTTGATGTTGGTTTCTCTTCTTCTTTATTAACGCTTATTGTTGTTTCTGATGGTTGTTCTAATTCTTTTGCTTTAGATGTATCTTCTATTATAGGATTAGGTTCCTCTTTTTCCTCTTTTCTTTTATATATAAATTTAGTTGGTTTCTTTTCTTCTATTTGCTTTTCTTCTTTTGGTTTTTCTTCCTCCTTTTCTTTTGGTTTTTCTTGTTCTTTTCCTTTGATTAAATTTCTTCCTAAATATTTACTATATGGATATGTTTTCGCTTTTTCTTTTGGTTTTTGTTCCTCGATTTCTTCTGTTGGTTTAAATTCTTTTATTTCTTTATTCTCCTTTTCTGGAGTTGAGACTTCTTTTTCATCTGTCTTAATTCTATGTTTATATTTATTTCTCATAGAAGATGTTCCATCCTCTTTGTTATCACTTTTTATTATATTATCTTTATCTTTATATGAAGGATATATATCTCTTTTCTCTTCTTTTTTCTCCTCTTTTTCAAATGAAGGAATATTTTCTTCCATTTTTTTCTTTATTATATCAGGAATTTCTTCTTCGATTTCTTGAACTTTTCCATCTTTTTTTATTATTACTTTTTTGATTTCTTTATTTGGTTCTTCTTTTATCGTTTTTATAATTAATTCATCTCCTGGTATATCTTCCTCTATTTGTCTATCTCTTCCAAATTTTGTTATTGTTTTATTTCTTATTATTTTTGTTTGAGGATCATTATCTTTTCCATATTTCTTTATTTTATATATCACATTTTTATCAGGATTTTCTTCTGTTTCTTCTTCTTTTCCATCTTTTATTATTATTTTTTTCTTTATTCTTTTAATTTGTGGTTTATCTTCAGATTGATATATTATTTCATCATTTAAAATATCTTCTTCTTTATCTTTCTCTTTTTTTACTACTTTTGTTTTTTGATTTCTTGGTCTTCCATATTTCACTAATTTATATTCTATTTCTTCTTCTTCTGGTTTTATCTCTTTTGGAATTATTCTTCTTCTTATCACTTTTTGCTGAACTTCTTCTTTTTCCTTTTTTTTAGGTGATTCTTCAAATAATTTTTCTTCTTTTTGTTCTGGAATATTTTTTGGAATTATCTTTTTATGAATTATTTGAGGAGCTTTTTCTTGACCTATTTTAATAGTTTTAGGAATTTCTTCCGGTTTTTCTATTGGTTTCTCTTCAATTTCTTTTTCTTTATTATCTTTTTTAACAACAGGCCTTTTTATTATCTTTGGTTCAATTTCTGATTCTTTTATTTGTTCGACTTTTTCAGGAATTTCTTCTTCAATTTCTTGAATTTTTCCATCTTTTTTTATTATTACTTTTTTGATTTCTTTATTTGGTTCTTCTTTTATTGTTTTTATAATTAATTCATCTCCTGGTATATCTTCTTCTATTTGTCTATCTCTTCCAAATTTTGTTATTGTTTTATTTCTTATTATTTTTGTCTGAGGATCATTATCTTTTCCATATTTCTTTATTTTATATATCACATTTTTATCAGGATTTTCTTCTGTTTCTTCTTCTTTTCCATCTTTTATTATTATTTTTTTCTTTATTCTTTTAATTTGTGGTTTATCTTCAGATTGATATATTATTTCATCATTTAATATATCTTCTTCTTTATCTTTCTCTTTTTTTACTACTTTTGTTTTTTGATTTCTTGGTCTTCCATATTTTACTAATTTATATTCTATTTCTTCTTCTTCTGGTTTTATTTCTTTTGGAATTATTCTTCTTCTTATCACGTTTTGTTGAGCTTCTTCATCTTTTGTAGGTTTAATATCTTTTTCTTCTTTAATATCTTGTTGAGGTACTTCCTTTGGAATTATTTTTTTTCTAATTACTAGATTCTCTGGTTGTTCAATTTTCTTTTCACTTTCTTTTTCTTCAAGTGGAATTACTTCATCTATTTCTTGAATTTTTCCATCTTTTTTTATTATTATTTTTTTGATTTCTTTATTTGGTTCTTCTTTTATTGTTTTTACAATTAATTCATCTCCTGGAATATCTTCCTCTATTATTCTATCTCTTCCATATTTTGATATTATATTTTTTCTTATTATTTTTGATTGATCATTTTGATTTCCAAATCTTTTTACCATATAAATTAAATTATTTTTAGGCACTTCTTCAATTTCTTCTTCTTTCCCATTTTTTAATATCTTTTTTTTCCTTAATATTTTGACATTAGGCTTATTTTCTCCATTTTCATAAATTATCTCATCATTTATAATTTCATCTTCTATTTCTTTTCCATTTATATTATCTTTCTTTTTTCTTATTACTTTCATTTTTGGACTAAATCTTCCTTGTTTTATTACTCTATAAATTATATCCTCTTCTACTGGTAATTCTTCCTTTTTCTCTTTTTCTTTTTCTTTTCCTTCTTTTACTATTACTTTTTTCCTAATTATTTTTGATTGAGGTTCTTCTTTTTCTTTTTCTTTTACAGGTTTTTGCACTTCTAACTCTTTCTCTTTTACTTTTTGTTCTGGTGGAATATTTATTAATTTTTCCTTCTCTTTTGTTGGCTGAATTTTTTTCTTGTATACTGTTTGACTTGATGTTACTGTTTTTGTTGTTATCAGTTTTTTTACTCCATCTTTATCTTCAATTATTTGTTTTACTTCTGTTACACTCTGACCCTCATCTTCTTTTTCCTTTTCTTTTTCTTCTGTCTCTTCCTTCTCTTTTAAATCCTTCTTATTCCAATCTTCATTACTTAATTTAAGGGTTCTTTCATCTTCTTCTTTTTGATTGAAATAATCAGTGAATTGACTAAAATCTTCTTCACACATTGCAAATGGTATTTCATGAGGAACAGATGGTTCTAGAACTGTATTGAAAAAAACATCTTGAAATACTTCAGCTTCATCAGGTTCTCCGCTCTTTTTTATTCCCCATATTTCATTCTCTTGTACTTCATTTACCAAAGAAAAGCAAATATAAGCTAAAGAATAACTATCTTCTTCTGGGATCTTTTTAATTATTTTATTCCATGATTTTAATGGAATTTTTATGGGTGACTCTTTACCTTCTATATTAACATTCAAATCTTCATGGTTCTCTAAGACATTCAAAAATTGCATGGCTTCTTCCTCAGAGCCACTCATAGTCTGCTGCTTTTCATATATTTTTGTAATAGATTCATCTACGTTCGAATCCATAGTTTTATATAAAAATATTTAAATTGTTTGGAATTTATATCTTTTACTTTACTGGATGACGTGGATTTTTTTTATTTTATATAATGATAATATAATAAAATTTAAATTTAAATTATACTTAAAAAAGTATTTTCATATAATCAAAAATCTGGGGATTGGGGATTGGGGATTGGGGATTGGGGATTGGGGATTGGGCCC